>CAUYQG010166437.1:0-13639 GCA_963574415.1 Tarsius wallacei
AGTCAAAATCTTTCTATGTCGCCCAGGCCAGAATGCAGTGGCATGATCACTGCAGCTTCAACCTTCTGGGTTTGGCTCAGGTGGTTCAGACTGTAATCCCAGCACTTTGGGAGGTTGAGGCGAATGGGTTGCCTGAGTCCACGAGTTCGAGACCAGCCTGGGCGACTTGGCGAGACCTCATCTCTATCAAAAAAAAAAAAAAAAAAAGAATTAAGAGCTATGACAGATGGAAGAAGGGCCTAACTGGTGGTCCAGGAAGGCCTCCTGAAGAGGGGACATCTGAACAACTAAATGAGGTGACAGGGGAGCTGGGAGAAGATCTGATGGAACAGCATTCCAGGCAGCGGGAACAGCCAGTGCGAACGCTGAGGGCTTCAACCTGGTGTTTTGAAGAAGTCCAGCGGGCAGTCGGCGAGGCAGGCGTTGGAGGAGGGGCAAGATAAGGACAGAGGGGCCTGGTGGGGCCTCACGAGGAATCTGCACTGTGTTCTGAGTTCCCTGGGAGCTTTGCCCAGAGGACCATGACCTGTTGGGTGCTCAGAAGAATCACCGTGGCTCCCCGCGGGAGGGAAGGGGCCAGTTAGGACGCACTTGAGTAATGATCCAGGGAGTGAAGGTGGCAGCTGGGCTGGTGAGGGTCGCAGCGATGAGCGCGAGGAGACGGGTCGGTCTCTGGACAGACTGTGAAGGTGGAGTCCACAGGACCCACTGGTGAATCCAGGTGGGGTGTGAGAGGCGCACTCAACCCAGCCAGGAAGCCGGGGGCCGTGCCCAGGGCTTTCTCCACCACAGCACTTGGATAAGTATGCCAATGGCCACTACATCCAGTGGGTTTCAGCCAGTGTCCCCTCCTCCCCCGCTTTTTTTTTGTTTGAGTCAGGGACTCCAGGTTGGAGTGCGAGTGGCACCGTCACAGCTCACCGCAGCCTCCACCTCCTGGGTTCAGGTGATCCTCCCTCCTCAGCCTCCCAAGCAGCTGGGACTACAGGTGCACACCACCATGCCCAGCTAACTTTGTTATGTTTTGTAGAGACAAGATCTCACTATATTGCGCAGGCTGGGTCTCAAACCCCTGGGCTCAAGCAATCCTCCCACCTCGGCCTCCCAAAGTGCTAGGATTACAGGCGTGAGCTACTGCACCTGGTCTGTTCCTTTTTAAGGGGGATCACTCACTTTCTTTTTGCAGCTAGACTCTATTCCTCAGCTCCATTCTCTCTTGCCAAGAAGAGGATCTTGGGCAGGTGTGCGACCAGGTCTCCAGGTCAACCACAGTGTTTCAGGGACAGATAAAACCCCCACACAAAGTCCTGTATGTTTGCACCCACTGGGAAGCCTCAGTGCAGAGAAGGGTCTTCCCTCTTCCTTGTACAGACTGGAACAGAGGTGGCAAAATCTCCTGCTCAAGACAACTCAGAGTGAAGCTGGGGGTTGCCTTCAGGTGATAGGGAGACAGTCATCCTGTGGATGAGCCCTGCGCGGGCTGAGAAGCAAAGGATCATGGTGCTGGGAGCCTGCTGAAGCCAGACTCTGGTTCCCACTCCCTCTCCGTGGCTTGGTCTGTTTCCTGGGTTCCCGGTTCCCACCACCCGGCCTGGAGACCTCATACCCGAGTCCAGCTTCACGCACAGCTGTGTCTGGGGAGCCTCGGGCTTTAAACATTTGAAAGCACCAGGGATATTGGGCTTCATTCCTCAGGTCCAAGGGTCCCTGCCTCTTATTCCTTCTGTGGGCAGAAGCTCCAGTGATGATTAAGGAAGAAAGCAATTCCATCTCAGAACGTTCACAGTTCCAGTCCATTCCATTTTAGAAGTCCTTAGATCTAATTCCTTATTTGTTCCATCTTGAAACTTTCAAGGTTTTCATTCCTTTGAAAAAAAAAATAGCCCTAGATCCGATGCCCGCCCTCCTAGAGTTTCCTTGATCTAATTTCTAATCGAGTCCACCCCAGAACTTTGGAAACGTATGTGGGAAATAGGCGTGGGTCACGTTCTCGTCCGTGAAGTTTGCTTGTATCCAATTATCCCCTCAGCCAGTCGTTACTGAGAGGCAACTGTAAGCCAGGCACAGAGTTGGAGCAGAGAACAGGAACGCAATTGGGAAGGGGAGCCAAGCACTGTAAGTAAATGACAGTAGGGTGGCGTGCTGAAATCATAAAAATGTTCTCCGAAGCCACAGAGTGCTGGGCACAGGGATGAAGCAGCATGGGCCCTGAGGGCACCTGTGGCTGACTGCTACGGCTCCCAAGTCCAAGTGCTCATCAGAGTCACCTGTGGAAGCCGATCAAAACACACATCCTTAGGCCTGAGCCCCCAGGGGTTCTCATTCTGCCAGTCTGGTCAGTAGGTAGGGCCCAGTCATGGTGACCAACCATCTTGATGTGCCCCATCTGACCACCAGGCTGCAGCCATGATGGCCTTGTTCCAGGTTCTCTGAGACCAAAGCCCACGGCAGCCTCAAGGCCCGGAGCACTTTTCCCTCCTCTGCTCATTGTTCGCCCTCAGCCCAGGGGTCCATGTCCTTGAAGAAGCCTCCCGGCCCGACTGGAGTCCTCCAGGAGGTGGGACTTTCAGGGATAAACACAGGACAGTCCTGGTCAAACTGGGGTGGTTGATCCCCCCGGACCCCGGAGGCTGCATTTTTAACAGGCTCTCCAGATGACGCAGTCGTAGGGAGTCCGCAGGGCAGGGTGGGCACAAAGGGGACACCCCGAATCCCAGTCTTCCCTGGGGCAGGCTCTGAAATCCTGGTGTCAGGGGCAGAGTGGACTGGCAGAGGGGGCAGCCAAGGATCCCCAGAGTGAAAGCACTGGTGAGGTTTGAGACCCCAAATCTGCTCACCTAGATCAACTTCTGAGCACTCCCAGCACGGAGAGCCAGTGTGAGGAGAAGTAAAAATTAAAAAGAATTGATAAGCCTGACCAGGCGGAGGTGTCCACATCGCCGGGCCAGACCTCCCGGCAGCCCCCAGTTGGGCACAGCTGAGCTACGGCTTCCGTGAGCTGCAGGATATTTGGAATAAAGGCTCAACCTTGGAGAAGTATTAATGAAAATGTCACAGGCACTAAAGTCAAAGCAGATGTGAAGCCGGCTACATACACGGGCAGACAGAGCTGATAAGAAACAGCCCAGGAGAGAACAAAACCTCTTGAGATTAGGTCAAGGGCAGACCAAAAAAAAGACATCCAGGGGTCCCCCATGGCAACTTGGAGGAGTGCTGTCGCTCGGTGGAACAGGCTGACATTTTTGTGCTGCTGTGTTATATATTGACATCCCGACAGGGCCGCGTGCGGGGGCCTCCACATCAGCAAATAAATATTACGTCTCCATCTTCAGCTAAGCAGAGCCGGGGCGCATTCCTATTACCTTCATGTGGATCAGCCATCTGGAAGCTGAATCAAGCCACAGAGTAAAGAATGGGGTCCAATTTTGCATTCACCAAAATAAGCCGTACTAGTCTCAATTTATGGCAGATGGTTATGCAGTCTCAGCGGGCCAAAAAACCTCTCTGCAAAAGAATAAAGTTTATGCCAATTACTGTAATAGGAACCAGCACAACAACTGCGTGGGGTTGACTAAGATCGTGGATACTGCCGTACAGCCCATAAACTGTGGGGGGCCAGGAGAACGATGGGACCCAGTTAATTCATGACGATAATGCGAGAGAAATGAGGAGTGGAATTAGTCATAAAACAGAAATATTTCCTCACGAAGGATGGGAGGGAACCGAGGTAGAGGGCTTGCATCGGGAGCGGCCTGGGTTTCGTGGTCTGCAGGGCCAGGGCAATGAATGGTTAATGGCTGCAGGGAGGCGGCCTGACTACTCTGTGGGAAAGGCACGGGAGGAGAGGGGTTAAATCCTGCCCTGCTCTCTCCACGCCTTCACAGCAGATCTGCTGGGTACGGGCTGTTCTGTGGCAGGCGGCAGGCAGGCCCGGAGTCTGCCTTGCCAGTGCCCTAGGGCTCCCAGTATCTGCCCTTTGGGGGCTCCAGCCAGGCTAAGGTGGCGATGCCTGGAAAAAGCACCAGGAGAGCTGGGAGGTCCAGGGAGGCTTCTTTGGGGACATGGCCCCTGGGCTAAGGCTGAAGGATGAACAGAGGAGGGGAAAGGCTGGGGCCTGGAGACACTGTGGGTTTTGGTCTCAGAGCACCTGCAACAAGGCCATTGTGGTGAAGGGCGACGGCTGGAGGGATGGAGGGGAGCACACAGGGCCTTACAGGTCTGGTGGTTGGTCTCTGCCCTGAAGCCAACGATGGAAGGATGTGATCACCGCTTCCTTTGGAGAGGGGTCTTCGGCCGCAGGAGGTGCTTCCCCTTTTCAGCTGAGAGCAGCTTCTTGATCTGTGTTGCCTCCAGTTTCCTCAAGGAGATGAGCGCTGGTCACGACCCACTCCCCAGGACACCATCAGGATGGAAGGACATACGACAGCGGGTAGAGATTGCTCTCTCCCAGATGGTTCACTCTGCCGAGCAAAGCCTGCAGGACCTTGTGGCTCAGACGTGGGCATCCACACAACCCGCTCCCTAGCCCCAGCCTGAGATCTTGGCTGACCACAGGGCTGAAGAGAAGGGGGCAGGAAGTTGGCTAGAGATACACCAGGTCACAAAATCGGGTTGCCCGTTTCCTACACAATGTTGGCTCAGCTTTTGTATGTGTCTTTAAACGAAAGCTTCTGGCCTAAAGAATGCTGATATTTAGGGGCTCACAGTCGGATGACCCACTGTCTTGGTTCACCCAGGAGTATCCCAGTTTTAGGACCAGAAGTCCGGCCTCCCAGGAAACCCTCTATACTGGGCAAACCAGGATGGCTGACCGTCGCCTTAGCCGACTCACAGACCAACCGAGGGCACATTCAGTGTTGCAGAGATGTGCACACATCACAGATCCACTTACTGTTGCACAGCCACACCTCCATGTTGGTGCAACGACTTGAGTTCCGCTGGCAGAAGCCTGAGGCTACGGGGACCAGACTTACTCGCAGCCCATTGCTCAGTGCACGGAGGCAACAGGTTTGGCGTGCAGGTGCATCCCTTACAGAAGCCCCCCCCCAGTGTCTGTCGCAACTGTTCAGCTCCTGATCTCTGGATAGGCCCACAAGCAAGAAAGGAATGATGGTCCCGCTCTTCCTTGCCCGGCCAGACGCCTCTTCCCAGATCCCACAAAGGCCCAAGCAAACCCAGAGACCACCACCTCCTCCTAGCTCCTCCAGGGCTGGGCTAGGCTGTCCAATCACCCATGGATCCCCCCTCCCTAGGATACGGGGTGCCCAGCAGCACACAAACACCCCGGGGACAGAGAGAACCCATGTGGAGTGAATTCCAGAGCAAGCGAGAAGTCCCTGCCTGAGGCCCGGTGCTCGCACACAGGGAGCTCGCCAGCAGGAATGCAGGCGCTGACCTCAATCATACAAATGGAAAATCTGAGCCTGATGGTTTGGAAGAGCCGGGAGGAATCCTGAAATCCCCCCGTCGGCTTTCTGGCACACGCCTAGGAAGAGGAGTGAGCTCATGGGCCACCAGATGCTGAAGTGAAAAATCTTATCCCCAGTGACAGGAGACCCCATGGTGTAGACCCGTAGGGGACGAGGTCTCAAGGCAGCACAGAGTTTTAAAAGGCTCTCTTGTCAAGCAAGACACTGAAGTCAATCATGGGGCGGAAGGGGACACTGCACTAAACCACCATGGTGACTTTTCTTCCAGGTGCTCAGATCCAAAGATTCCTGTCCCCTGAGGCTGGAAAGTGGTGGCTACAGTTCTGATCCTGCACCGACATGGCAGACACTGTGCGTGTTTCCAGTGTCTCGGAGTTTTCGTTACACCTTTCCTTCTGCACATACAGAGGCGCCACACAATAGGAGGCCTGGACACGGGAGAACCAGAAACCCTCAAGGTTCCCAACCAACATTGAGTGGGGCAGGAGGGGGAGTGAGAAGCAGTCAGGGCAGAAAGCCCTGTGCCGCCGGAGGTGGCTGCCTCCGTTGGACATAAAGTTCAACATGGGGCTTCCTGACACCAGAGCTGGTTGGGGACATTCAGCGCTGTCTAGGGAGAAAGATTTTCCTCGGCTATGGGCTCTGGGAAGAATCACTGAGATGTTTGTTCTTAAATGCCGGTTGTCCTTGGTGTGATTTTTATCACATCGACCCTCAGTAAATGCCAGGAGCACGAAGTTTAGTGGTGCTGAAAGGGAGGCAGGGTGAGTGGCTCTGGCATGGCCCCAGATGATAACCCTGGCCCTGCCACTTTTGGTAATATGACCTGGGTAAACTGCATTAAACTAACCTGCACCTCAGTTTCCTCATCTATAAAAGGGGAGTGGTAACAGCGCCTACCCCGCAGGGCAGTTGTGAAGATTCGGCAGGGTCAGTGATGTGCTGTGCTTACAACAGGGCCTGACACACAGTAGGTACCAGTAAGCGTTGGCTGTTACTTATTTTTGCAATCTGATGTGTTAAGAGGAACAACCGTGGGAAGATTCTAAAGCAGTGGCTGGCAAACAAGGGGCCTTGGGCCAGATCTGGCCTGCTGCCCGCTTACGTTAAGTTTGATGGAAACACAGTCATGCCCATTCATTTATGTAACGTCTATGGCTATTTTCCCACTACAAAGGAGAGTTGAGTAGTTGCAGCAAAGATCATATGGCCCACAAAGCCAAAAATATGTCCTATCTAGTCCTCTGCAGAAAGCTTGCCGACCCCCAGTTTGAAGTAATGAGGCCCGGGTGATGTCTGTGCATGGCTGTCCTGGGCCTGATCTCAGCTTCCCTCCAGCTTTCCCTAGGAGAAGCCTCTCCTGGAATGATGCTGTGGGAGAGGAGGCCATAGGGCACCGTGGACGGGAAAAGCTCACAGTGCCTCTCGGGAGGTTGACATATCGTCTTGGGGCCTCCTGGGCCATGGGAAAGGGGAGGAGGTGCTGAGAGAGCTTGCCATCAGTATTCCGGCTGCAGGGAGCCCCGTGCACGGGATGCCCGGAGGGGAAGCTTTTGTTTAGTACATACATTAATAAACACTGTAAGCCACTCCTCCGTTCCACTTCACCAACCTCTCTGTCTGGAGTGCAAAGCAATTCTGTTATCGGCTGATTCGCAGGTGGTGTCAGAATATGTAAGAGGTGGACAAGGTGGAATAATGTCATGGCGCTTGACTGCTTCCAAGCTGAAATCCAAGGTGTGCAGATTCAACTCAAGGTCCAGTGTCAGGGATTCAGCAAACTCCAGACCAAGCAACTCCAGGCAAAGGCCTGGCCTTCATGCATACCATCAGCAGCTTGACACCAAACCCCGGTGAACACGCTAGCCTTGGTTGGTATCCAGAGTCAAACTCCAATTGTGGAAAGGGTACAGGGTATCTATGAGCCTTCCTATGAGCATAGCATTTAGTGTCATGGCCACAGATGGCATTTTCTGGAGAAGACAGAGAAACAAAACGTGCCAATTGAGAAAAGCTTAACTCACCGGAATTATCATTCCATTTCATTCATCATGGCTTTTGACAACATGTAGCTCTACCCTTCAACTTCCCGTTTGGCTGGGAATCAGATGCTGAGCGCCAGGTTAATATGGAAGTTAAGGGCAGCGGGAAATCAGCCTGTTTCCTTTCACCTGTGGCTGGGCATCAGGCAGTGGGGCTGGTGTGCATCACCGACTCCACCTTACTAACAGCAGGAGGCTCTCACTGGATGTTGGCTTTGGCTGCACTGGTCTTTCGGGCCTCAGGGAACCGTGCAGGTGTTCAAGCAGGGGCATAGCACCATCAGAAATGTGCTGGAAACTTAACTCTGGCAGAGTCTGATTAAGGTTGTCCACACAGTGCTCTACACCAGGGCTTGGCAAATGAGGTACGGCCTCACCAGTGAAATCCAGTCTTCTGTTTGTGTAAATAAAGTTTTATTGGAACAGAGTCTATTCATTCGTGTATTAACTGTGGCTTCTTTTGCCCTACGAGGGCACAGTTGAACAGCTGTAATAGAACACAGGGCCTCACAAAGCCTCAAGTATTTACCGTTCAGCATTTTACAAGACGTGTGCAGCCCCCTACCCCGGAGAAGAACATGGATTGAACCAGGGTCCACAAGAGGGGTGGACTTCAGACATTTGGGGCATTTTTTGACAGAAGGTGCAGACAGGACATTTGGAGGAAGATGGAAGGACTGATTTTTTTTTTTTTTTTTGAGAGTTTTGTTTTAGGCTCCTTTGGGAGTCTCAGAAACCTGGAGAGGAGGAGGAGGAACACACACACTTGGAGCTCCCTCCTCTGTTCTCTCTTCAGAGGCTGTACCGCTATTGTGATGTCACCTGGTGCTGGCTGCTGCAGCTAGCTGCTAGGCTTTAATTCTCGGGGCAGGAATGAGATCTGACTTTTTGGTTGACTCCCCTCCACTCAAACCCCAGGACTCAAAAGGGGCCTTGCTTGGCATAAGGCAGGTGGATATCTATTGTGAGTAAAAACGGGCCACTTCAAAGTCAGTCAGGAAGGCTTCCTGAAAGAAGTGACACTTGGCTCCAGGGCTCTGAAGAACGGGTAGGAATTTGATCCCCTGGAGAGAAGGCAGTCATCCTGATGATTTTCCAGGAAGACAGAATGAGAATTCTTAAATTTTCACCCCTTCCCTTATTTAAAAGAGGACACACCAAACTCAAGCCACAGAAAGATAACTGGTAGATGATCAAGTTTTAAAGGCTCCCCACGATTCTAACGTGTAACCAGAGAACACTGGTTTACATAAGATGTTTTTCAAGCCAGTCTAGTACAACAGAACATTCAAGAGATAGGAGTCCTGAAGACACATTCCGAGTGGGGATGCTGAGAAGAGCCTGAAATGGAGGAAACATTCTTTTTTCATCCAGGGACAAACTTTAATTCATGGTTTCTCTCAATAAAAGAGAAAAATACAAATGTGTAAAGAAATCATGAAGTGGCCAGGCTCAGTGGCTCAACCTGTAATCCCAGCAAGTGGACTGCCTGAGCCCGCGGGTTTGAGACCCACCCAGGCAACTTGGCGAGACCTCATCTCTATATCTCCACAATAAATCAAAAACTAGCCAGGCGTGACAGTGTGCACCTGTGGTTCCGGCTACTTGGAAGGCTGAGGCGCAAGGATTGCCAGAGCCCAGCAGGCCGAGGCTGCGGTGGCCGAGTGTGCCACTGCCCACGGAGTGAGTCCAACTGAAAAGAAAAAGGAAATTGTGAAGCAGTAGTTGCTCCTGAGAGATTACAAGCCCTCTGGAGTCAGTGACCTTGAAGGAAGGGGGCAAACATCAGTTCTAGATTCCTGTTGAAACACTAAGACACCTTGCACCTGGGCACTTTCAGATGGACGGGATGGACATCAAAGTGTCAGGTGTCTCAAACTGGCAAGCCCTACATGAAATGCTTAGCTAGGCCTTGTATCTGTTGTGAGAAGCAGCTGTAGGATACCTACCATTTCTACTTTTCCCAATGCAACCTGGTTGAGAAACTGGTTTTGAGGGGGCCTGCTGCTGCTTAACATCTCCCAAATCCGAAAACTTCACTCCGGGGAGGCACTCCTGGCTGCAGTAGGTGCTCCAAGCTCGGCAGGACCATCTTTAACCTGTTTTCTAGCACCTTCCCTCCCTCCTGGTCATGCAAAATCCCAAACTCCAAAACTGGCAGTGAGTGTAACTGGAAAACACATCCATTTGGGATCTAGTGAACGCCACTTCAGAACATTGTGTGGCTCTCTTATCACATCTGAGGATCTAAGAACAAAGTCCGAACATCCTCCTTCCAAGTGAAGAACAGGGAATGCCACTGTGCCCTCACCAACTGAACTGCTAAGAGGAGATTTGCAAAACAAATGTTAACAGATGTCTCTTACTTCCTCAGAGACAAGATTTGTAGAGGAGGTTGGCCTGCGAAACTTTTCAATTTAGCAAGGTGAAGAGGTGACAGAAAGGCAAACTTAAAAGCCAGTTGTTAGGTCCGCAAGGACAGGAGAGGCAAGTGATTCTGTAACAACCAGGAGGCAGTTTGGCCAATGAACAGAATAGGAGAAAGATCACACTGGAGAGGGCCTGCTATGTGCCAGAGGACACAACGTCTCAACTGACAGCAGCCACCTTTCAGCTGGGCACCATGGCCTCTGGCAGCAGACAAGGAGTCCCGGACTCAGCCAGGAACCAGGAGGGCCCTGGGTGTGCCTGATCTGGCAATGGCCTGAGAGCTGGCATCCTGGCTCCTCAGATACCAGCTGCCTTTAGCGACTTTTGCTTTCTCACCTATACAACGGGAACATTATCTGAGGCATCTCTCAGTCGACCCTCTACTCTTAATGACCAGCACACCGACTTGTCAATTACCTGTTCACATGTCTGTCTCCCACACTGCAACGGCACTGTTTCCACCTTGGCAGCTCCCGAGACTCGAGTGCTGACCATCGACACTCAGATAGTCGAATGCATGAATGAATACTACCATAAAAGAACACTAAAACACTTACCTGAGAACAAATGCCAACATATAACTTGATATATTAAATCCACCACTGGGCACAGTGGTTCATACCTGCAATCCCAGCACTTTGGGAGGCCAAGGCAGGAGGACTGCTTGAGGCCAGGAGTTCAAGACCAGCCTGGGCAACACAGCAAGACCTTGTCTCTGCAAAGAAAATCAGTCAGGTGTGATGGTGAGCACCTGTTGTTCCAGGTACTCAGGAGGCTGGAGTGGGAGAACTGCATGAGTCCAAGAGATCGAGGCTGTGGTGAGCTGTGATGACATCCCTGCACTCCAGCCTGGATGACAGAGGAAGATCCCAACTCAAAAAGAAAGAACCCCGTTCCTAGAGCTGGCTGCCTCTCCTAACATGGAACAGCAGTAGAAGGTGAGCTGGAACCACCATGGTTGTCACACATACGAGGGCAGACTAGAAATGACAGAGTCCTAAAAGAAGAGAGGTAAAACGCAGCCTTAGACCAAAAAGCCATCGTCTTCAAATAACCAGGACCTAATGGCAAATCCTTACTGAGTCTTTCCATACCTTTCCCCTTTGAAAATAACTGTTAAAAATCTGTGAGACTAATAATATGTAATCCTTTCGTTTACTGCTTGGCTCTTACAGACAGAAAATTATTTAAGAAACTAAACATAACTTAGTGTGGCATAGGCACGTTTCAAGATAAGAGTTTGCAATAAAAACCAAAAAACTTTTTTATTTTTCCCAGAACAGTGGCATTGCAAATTAGAGAACTCTGGAAAAACTGGAAGAGAAGTGGGCCAAGGTATTCCGAACCAGATGTAGCATCAGGGAAACCACCACTCAAGCACACAAGTGGCATTTTGTGATCAAATTTATTTTTTATTTAAATTTCATTTACTTTGTTTTACTGTAATTTACACAAGAGACTGCCAAGTAAACTAGGTATTTTACATTCACCACACATTCCCTCAAATCTCCACAGTTGTTAGAAAAACATTAAGATCCCCGCGCCGGGCTCTCATTTCCATGTGCACCCAAGCTCCCAATGATGCTACAGACGCCAGTGAGAGTTAAGTTCATTAAAAGGGGAGGGCTAGACTCTTCATTTCACAAAATTAGCAATGATCTTCCTCGCACCAAACACTTTGTAGACAATGATTATGCTCTGACAAAACCTATCTTACAACAGCGCCCAGAGAGTAAACATTACTCTTTATCCTGAGTACACAAAGGATATATGAAATGTGGGGTTTGTTGCTGAGGATGACAGGGTCTCACCATGCAGTGGTGATCCTCAACATCCTTCCCTGTCTGATTTACTGCAATCACTCCAGCGAGGACACAGGACGTGTGAGAAAACAAGGAGCAGGGAGGGCAGGACTGTCAGGAAATCAGATTACTAACGTGATTTGACTGCAGGGGCTGGAGCATTTTAGGAGGAACGGGAGGTTAAAAAAGACAGTTTGTAACCTGAAGGCTTCAATAATATCATTCCATTCGAGTTTCCAGGACTGACAAGAAAAAAACTGGATTCAGACAGAGAAAGCTGATAATATTGTTCCTTCCTTTAAGAAAAAAAAAGTGGCAGTAACTTCTAACCACCTTTCTCACGATGCCCATTCAGGATATATTCCTACTTGAGAGCACATCCCAAGGTTGAAGGTCCACCAGTCTCTAGCCAGAGCCTTCTAACCACGGGCAGGCAAGACTCACGCTGCATCTTAAATTCTTATCTCAAAGTCAGCATCTCCCACTTGAAGCATATTTCAACACAAAAAGAGCAAAACACCATCACTACCTATATTGTATCGTGTAAGCTGTGAGGAATCTGGACCACTTGCATAGTTTCCAAGCTGTAACTCCAGAAAAGTCATTTTTGAAACAAGACTCCGTGGATGTGCCACACTTTCAATTTTTCTGCACAGCCTACAGCACTATGAAGACTAATTTCTTCATCAGTTTGTTTGCCTACCAGGAGCCTGAAAATTGTCTAGTGTTTATTACAAATCACAAACCATCATCTCAATTTTTGCTAGGTTTGATGTAGAAAAATATCTGAAATTTAAAATACAAAAATCCAATAAAAGTCGAAAAATTTTTTAAAAGGATTTTCTCTCAGGGCAAACAAGTAAAAACCGGCCTGTAACTTTAATCCTTACTTTTTGTCAAATTTGGCTGCAAGATAATGACCATTCAGAAAGAAAGAGTTATAAATACATTCAAAGTTTACATTCCAGATTCACTGGAATACTAAAAAGTTCTGAAGAAATTTTTCTGTGGGAGTCTGCCGCTGAATAGGATTAAAATAAAAATTTGTAAGAGATTGGTTTAAAAGAACAACCACAAAAAAAGGCTATATATATTGGTCCACAACTTGACATTTATGAAACATACCAGCTAGTATTACATTGCAGTCAATTTGCCCATTAATGATATTTCTCTGATAATTATTAAAATCTGTTCCAGGTATATATATTGAAAATATTTTCTTTTGCATTCTTGAAGATAGGTACAGTACTTTGGAGAAACTGTACTAATCCCTTCAGTATGTTTGTATGTACATATATACACCAGTGCGTGTATCTAGGTCTGCAGCTCTACATGCGTTTTATATACAGCTACAGACACACACACACATACATATATACACACGTGGCTGGGAAGCTGTGCATGTGTGCACATTATCACAAGCACAGTCTAGGAAACATCAACACTGCGAGATACTGGTCAGATTCTTCTTCACTCATCACTGGCTGCACTTGTTCCCCTCACTTGACCTTGATTACGTAACTGTAAGAAAAGTGAAAGACAGTGCAAAATGTGTTAAAATACAGAAAGACACAGAAATGTTAGCAGCTTATCACACATATTCTCAAAACAAACAAAAAACCTCAATGTAGCAAGACTTTTGGCAGAAAATGTACCCCAACTACTATATCTTTAAAAATTTTACTGTTTACATAAAGATTTTAATCTTATTAATGGCATAATACTTTGTCTTATCAGTGGGAAAAATAAATCAGAAGCAGAAATAAATCACAGAAATGTAGGAGAACTTAAAATTTACAATAACTAAAAATTTTTTTAAAAAAACATTGAATTTAAACAAAGAGCTTTGGGGGAATCTTGGAAGAGTCACTTCATTCTTATTTGCTAAAACTACTTTTTTTCCTGACTGAACACATCATTCATCCTCAAGTTCAAT
>CAUYQG010166439.1:0-31846 GCA_963574415.1 Tarsius wallacei
ACAGTTAGGGGTTAGGCATACAAAAATATTTCGTTCAGGTACCCTTGTTGATAAGAGGTGTCTCCCCATCCCCAGATAGATACCCACCACCATTAATCCCAAATTTGAATGAGAACCATTTGGATGATGTTTTACCCCACCATGTGGTGCATGTATTTGAAGTGGCTTGTCTCTTCTTGGTTCTGAACCTGCCTCTCTGTCTCCTCTCAGTTCTTTCCCTTCTGACTCCTGAATCTCTTTTCTTGAGTTTCCTGGACAGTGCCCTGGTTGCACATGTCTGGTCTTGGTCTGGCCCGTCCCCACTCATCTGCTCCAACCCCTTCCTGTGACTGCAGGCAGTTGGTGTAGCTCATCTCCGCCTCAGTCTTTTCACCGGAGCTTCCTCTTTTTAGTCCGGCTTTTAATTATTCCCATCCTCTTTCTCTGCAAGACCGGCTCCATCGTATCCTTCTGCAGATATGAGGACCGGAAGCAATCCAGTACACCAGGTATGGATTCTGTGTGGTCTCACATACGACCCTGACCCATCAAATGGAAGGAAGTCTTCTCCTCTCTTGCTGAAACCCACTTCTTTACTGGAACCTGATCAGATCTCTGCATTTATGAGCTTTTTCCTGCCCATTTTACTTAATATATCCATATGTATATATGTACACACACAGTATAATAATTTGGCCCAGCTTAAAACTAAGTACCTGTTATACTCAAAATGCAAAGTATGACTATCTCAGATTAAAGAGGCTTATTTTGAACCAAGCGATAGGATGTCCTGTCTTCAAGACATAAGAGGCTTTCTTTGATTTCATTTTCCTTGGTCCCCATCTATTCGAACACTGCTTAGCAAATGAAGTTCTGCAGAAGAGAAGGAGTTGGAACGGCATCGCTGACATCCTCAAAGAACAGAGAAACATTTTTAGCACAAGCACCGTCACACACATTTTCCACCACTTCGATAAAATGACATGCACTGTACGAAAATGACACCTGCCATCTATTCTTAAGTACATCACAAAATACAGTGATTTTATACATAAATCTTTAACAGAGGAGGAACAATGAAACACAAGCTCAGCGTTCCTTTGTTTCTAATCACCCCGGGTGTGGCGGCCATAGGCATGAGGGCAGAAACATGCATGTTCCTGCAGCCCTTGCTGCAAAGGAGATAGGAGCCGCAAACTCTTCCTGCACTCACCCAAGCCCTCTGCTTTTAAATGTTTTCTTTTTTCCTTATTTCGAAATTATCTAAAGACCAATTGGTTCCAGGCAGCTCTTTCTGTGTATTAATTTTTAATTGGAGAAATAGCAATTAGATGCTGCATTGATTGCCAGTTCCCGTAATCTTTTTTAATTTGAGATAACAATCTATTCAAAAAATGAGTTTGTCCCTAAAATATCTTTTCTTAATGGCAATAATAACTGAAGTTATATACAAAACCAGCATAGCAGCCCACAGGGAAGGGGTCTAAATTATACATGGAATATTGTGCACCTGGTTTGTCAGTTACAACAAAAACTTTACCACGGGTGCCCTATGAAAATGGTCAATTCTGTATGCTGTTTTTATTAATACCATTTTTGAAACGACCAGATAATTTCCAAAGGGAAGATTTTCATGGTATGAAACCTGTTTCTCTATACCCAAGAAACCCAAGATGGGTAGATAATAAAATTCCTACTTAGCTCCATGCTGTGGACACTTGCAGAAGAAAGATTATGAGGGAGAGAGAGGAATTATGGAGGAAGAGAATTGTTTGGGAGGAACTCCCAGTCTGGTACTGAGCTGACAGGAATGCTAGTTCATAGACTAACATATCTCAAGCTTTCCCCAAATATTCCTAACAGTAAGGAACGTTGAGACCCCCATGGAGACCTGCAATAAATAATCACCCTCTTCTAGCCAGGTTCCAAACAATCTGAGAAACAGAAGCATCGAGATGGAAGCCAAATAGCACCTCTATTGTCACAGAAGCTAAGTGTGAGAATCTGGCTTAGTGTGAGAGTCCATACACCAGCTAACTAACTGACCCCTGAACTAGGAAAGCTTTTTACCCACCCGGTGATGACATGATGGCCCGCCTGGGAGAGAATGACATGCAGAGGAGTGAAGGAGCCCACTGCTTTCTCAAGATGAGGTGGCACACCCAAGAGAAAGTGTTGCTGAGCTGAGCATTCTTAGCTCCTGTTTTCACATTTACCGATTAGAGAGGTCCACCCTGCCTCCCCAGGGGTATGTGAGAAAGCAGAGAAGAGCAGCCAGGCGTGTGCAGAGGAAACAGTTTCCCCATGGAAACCATGATCAGAGAAAATGGATTTTCCTCTACAAAGGACAGGGAATTGGGGTCCAGAAAAGGCAACTGAAAGTGACTTCTTCCTACCAAGCATCTTTTGGTTGTTGTTGTTATTGCTTGGTTTTTATTTATTTATTTATTTGCTGTCTCATATTTTATCTTAAAATGTCATAGGATTTTGCATTCTGTCTCATCAGATTTTATGTAGAAGGTTTTGGCTATACCATCAGAGCAATTTTATATGAGATAAGTCATTTAGAGAAGTCTCTGAAATTGAGCAGATTTGGGTTTAAATTCTGCTCTTCCAGTTTGGATGGGTTCCCTGTGCCTCAGTGTCTTTATCTGAAAATAGGGATAGTGACCGTTCTTTAATTAGTAGGACTAGGATCTCAGAAAATGATTAGAAAGGGTAGGTCATAGAAAAGGCTTTGGTTTGTAGGAAGCACTCAGGAAATGTTACCTGAATTTATTTCAATGACTGTCTTCCAGGAAGAGTTCCATGTTTATGCTGTGGGTTTCACGCCTCCTGGCCCCTCACTGAGAAGTCTGGTTTACATTTTCCAGTGAGAGGAGCTTTTTCTGCCCCTCAACTGAACATTCCTCTCCAAAAGACATCCTTCTCTCACTTCCATGGCCCCCACCTGCTCCTCAACCACCCCTCGTCTAAGTCTGTTGAAAGCTTGTGGTAAGAGTTGGGAGTGGAGATGAAGAGGACAGAGATGAAAAGATGAAATAAATATAACTCTGAGCCCTCAAGAATTTCTGATCTTGCAAGAATGTTAAAACCTTTTCGTTCACAAGGTAGAATTCACAAGTTGTACAAGTATCACAAATAGAAAATTTCAATAGCCTATAGTGCCATTAGACAGGTAAGACTCCAGGGGCTCAGATATGATGGGTGAAGGGAAAGGGGCTCAGGCAGCTCCATTTATTCCGGGTCTTGGACCAGAAGAGCAACTCTTTCAGTTTGCAGCTTACCAAGGTAGAAATCCACTTAGGGCTATGATAAACACATATAAACAACCTGAATTTTTCTGGAATGCCCCTCTGCTGTTTGCCAACCAACTCTTCAAGCTGATGGGGAATATAGGATTCCAACCACCTCTGGGTTTTCCATCATAATAACTAAGAATAGCCATTTCTATCCTCATGGTATAGATTTAAGAAAGTTAGAAAGGATAAGCAATCTGACCATGGTCACATAGCCAGTCAACAGCAAGGCTGAAATTTATAAACAGGTTTGTCTGGCTACAAAACTCATGCTTGTTTATCTGGGTACATATGTACTCTTTGAAATTAACCAAAGGGGTTGTCCGTGTCTTCCTATTTGCTCCTTGGTAACCAAGACACAAGGTCAATTGGATGACTTTTGGGTTCCACCCAGCCTCACAAAATTTCTATTCTATTCTTCATTTGAAGTGTAAGAACTCAGTTTTCACTACTAAGGGAAGGCAAGCAATGAAAGGCAAGCTGGGTGATTTATATAAAGTGATAATGCAAGCTCATCTCCTTGCAGCCATCATTTTAGCCTGCAATAAAAGTGACTGGTCTGACACCCTCCACTTCCTGAACATCCAGAAGGCCTAACTGCTTGGACTCTCAGACGTAAAGCTCCCTGTTAATGGACCTGTCAATTTCTTCAAGTGAGCAGTTTTTCATAACACTCCATAAAATCAAAAAAATAAAATTTAAAAAGAACACAGCATTAAACATGAAGATGCGAGTATCGTTTATTGAGCAGGAGCTAAAACCAGCAGAAAAATAAATGGATGGGGGCAGCAGTTGGTGATGGAAAACAGAAGGATTTAGGAAGGGGATTCTTTACCTACTAAACAGAGTCCCTTTTTTTGAGCAAATTTTTAAAAAGACATTCATTATTATACTTAAAAGTAAAAAAGCTTTATGTTCTAATAACAATCTAGTGTCCTTGTTATGATAGATTTACTAACCTCAATTTAGACTTTCAGAGATCAGATTCATGTTCTATAAAACATATAAGAAATACATTACTGAGCAAATATATAGTAATAGATTACATAAATATCTATGCCCTATTAAATTTTCAGTTATAAACTATGTTTTTTTAGCTGCTTTAATTCATGAAATTATTTACAAGTTTACAGACACTAAGGAACAAATTGAATATACTGTGTTATGCAAATGTTTTTCCAAATATGGAAGTCATAAGAATAGAACACATCTAGTGATCAGCATATAATTATAAAGAATTTTTTGGAGCTTCATTAATGGCAGCTGTTCACAAGATATTTGGAAGTTTTCAATGATTTTATTAATCCTCTGTAAATGCAGCTGATTTATGAAGTTTATCCTCCAATTGTTCTACAGACATTTGCCCCAAGTTTTAAGTCTGTTCAAATATAATTTAGAGGTTACATGTCCATATTAAGTAAAATCTGAGAATGTAGATGCTAATCTCAGTATGATGGGTTTGTATCTTTTCTTAGCAATAGCATAACATAATAAACAAGCACTGGAGTTTGAGTTAGTAAAGATGAGTGAGGGTCACATGCTGATGCAAACAAGTTGAGTGACCTTGGGCAACTCATTGAAATTCATCATGTATGTCTTACATACAGAAACGGATATAATGTAATAATTTCTGCCTTACCAACATCTCCGGGTTGTTATGAGGACATGTGAGATAGTTACGTGAAAATACTTTGTCCACTGAATGAAAATAAACAAGGATATCATGAGAAATATAATTATGTTTTTGGAGAACATTCCATTGACAAAGAAACAGCAATCAAGTGCAAACGTATTCTCCAGTGAGAAGGTATTTTGGTTTTACATGCTTTGGGCTATTATAAGGCTATGAAAGCATTTTCAATGTTGTAAAGCATTACTGAAATGGTATACAATGATAACAATAGCAAGAACAATATAGCAAGGGATTATTATTGACATGAAGGCAAAAAAATACAGAGAGCATTCAATTAATTTGAATTTCAGATAAACAATTATTTTTTACACTAAGTATGCCCCAGAATGTTGCATGGAACATATTTTTTATTTTATTTTTTTTCATTTTTGCTTTAATTTTTGACCTGGAAGAGGAATACCGTTGATAAATCTCAGGCCCAAGTAATTCCTATGAAATGTTACTATGAGTTCTTGGCCCTGTATTTCTTCTGGTTAATAAGCCAGTCCCTGATAGTGACATCATTAATCAGCATTTCTAATTACCTTAAATTGATTAGATTAAGATCAACATTATGTCTTCAGTATAATATATAATAATACATTGCAATATAAACAAATCGAAGTTTCTTCTCAAGTGGTTGTGGCAATAAGCGGAAGGATTTAGATATCCTTGTGAATGCTCAGTTTGAATTCTGAGTCCTACATGAATGCACATTGACTTTGACTTTCTCCCATCATCGAAATAATAAAAAAAGCCATTAGATAAATCAATCAGAGTACCAATCCTCCTTAGCTTGTTGCAAGCTTGCATTGTTAACACCCTCTCAAGTAAGGCTAACGACGTTGGAGACAGCATTTTATTCAGTCTGGAAAATACTTATACTAAAAAATTATAAATTGTTTACTTGACATTCAAATTTAATTGTGCATTCATGTCTTCATGGTAGGGAGAGGGAGCTACATCTGGCAATCTTAAGGCAGAAAGGCTTTGATACTTCTTTGTTCCTCTTCCCCAAGCATGACCAATCATCTTGATCATTGAGAGTATTGACTTCTTGCCTTATATTTTGTTTTGTCCATCTCAAATAGTCAGAGATTTCAGGACATCTGTCATCTGGCTACTCTTTTTAGGTCTTCTTCCCCACCTGCACTACCATACATCATTAGAACATTATTATTCTCCAATATATTCAATTACAAATGTGTCTTTCAAACTGAAGAGTGAATTAGTTGAAGGAAAAGACTCTTATTCATTTTGAATACCCAATGCCTGGCTAAATGTGTGGCACATAGTAGTTATTCTGATAATGTTTTATGAATTAAAAAATGCTTTCCTCTCACTCCAAGATCTCATTATGAAAAATCTTTCACATGCCTGCTACTTGAATGATCAAGAGTCAATGGACAAGTCAACAATCCATGTCTCTCTGATCTGACCATTTCCATTAACATCTAGATCCATCAGTTCAGTTGCAACAAACAATTGACTTTCTCTGCCTAGATTCCCACGAGCACCTCAAATGCAACATGTCCAAGACTCAAAACATCATCTTCTCCTGAAAGCTACTTCTTTCTTGGTGGTATATACTGTAACCCATACCAGAACACCAGAGTCCCTCTAGACTACTTCCTCTGCCTCACCTCCTTCATCATTAAGGCCTTTCATTCGAAATGTTTGAGGAGCTTTTGGAAGGAAAGTTTTGATTCAGTTGGTTTGGCCTGAAGCCAGGAAATGGGTGTTTTTCAAAAGCTCTCCATGTGATACAGTGGTATTTAGAAACCAATGTCCTATAAAACATAGCAAAGTCCTAGCAACAGCCTCTCTGTAAAGCCTTACTAATTTCATCTGAAACATGAATATATCCTCATCTATTTTTTTATTCCTCATTTTAGAGCCTTACTAGCTTTTGACCTGAAATACTATTTTCATTTGTGTATGAAGATTCTTTAAAAATGTTTTTTGCATTCTAGGTATGATAGGTATGATTTCAGATAACCATGACCCTCTCCACACACACACCACAAGAATAAATTTCTCATCGTGTAATGAAAATTGTTGTCAAGAAATTTAATATCAAAAAGGCATGTTATAAGTAGCACTTATTTGGTAAAATATTTGTTTTATTACAAGTCACCTTCTCACCTAGACACTAATAGCACCTAGTAATTCGAAAGAAAAAATGAAGATTTTAGATTATTTGGAGCTACTTATACACACACACACACACACACACACACACACACACACACACACAGATAGTTTGTCAGTTAGGGATTTATAGTTGCCCAACTTATTCACAATCTTGCTTGAAATAAGCCCAGAATGGAACTTAACTTTAAATACTCAACAAACATTCCCAACTTGTTCTCCTTTTAGATAGCAAACCATTTACCTCCTATCCTGTATCTTCTCATATGAAATGGTAACTCTGAAAATATCTTACAATTGGTGAAAAAAAAAATGTTTTTCTAAACTTTTTAAATAAATGGTTTGCCCAGGGGTAAGACCTTTATACCGTCTTAGCCAAGAGCAAATTTCCCTAGACAAATTGGCTGGCTGCTTCTTGAATTCATCTCAGCTGAAATTGAGGCACTCTTATTATTGATATTATCTGGTCATGCTTTTTTTTAGCCACATATTTTGTTTCACTGGAAGAAAATTAGATTATATTAGGTTGTGTACAACATAGACTTTCAAACCATTCACACTGTCAAAATAATTTCTTAATTAGTTGTACAACATACTTTTTTGAAACAGAACTTGTCAGAAAAACATCCTGCAGTGGGGAGCTTAAGTGAATGCATTCTCAGGATTTTCATAAAACTACATTTTGCCTTCTATATGGAGGGAGAAGAAAGTGTCTGGCAATTCTTTGCTTCCTTGGAGACCTGCTTCAGAAAAAAAATTCAGCGACTTTTTATAAAGAAATTCCTTACATTTTTGTTAAGAAAATTAAAAAAAAATGCATTAGGTCATTATACATTGGGTTGGTGACAAAACTAATAAAATAAGCAATTGAAAGAAAAATTAAATCTTTCTTCTCAAAAATAATATTTTTCCATTAGTTTGTATTAAATGAAGTGATTATGTGGGTCCAATTAAAGAATCAATATTCTTTACTGCAAAAGATTTAAAAATATTTCACCACTCAGTCTATAAGTACTTTGAAGACATTATTTTATCCATGAAAATTTATATCAAAATGTTTGGGTTTATCTATGAGAAACCCACAGCCAACATATTGCTAGACAAACAGAAATTGGAACCATTTCTTCTGAAAACCAGAACAAGACAGGAATGCCCACTCTCACCCCTCCTGTTCAACATAGTATTGGAAGTCCTAGCTAGAACAATCAAACAAGAGAAGGAAATCAGGGGTATTCAAATAGGAAAAGAGGAAGTTAAGTTAAGAAATCAGACGACATGATTCTATACCTTGAAAAACCAAGAGAATCTGTCAAAAACCTCCTTGCACTAATAAAGGACTTTGGCAAGTCTCAGTGTATGAAATAAATGTGCAAAATCAGTTGCATTCCTATACACCAACAATAAACAACCAGAAACCCAAATAAAAAGCACAATCCCATTCACAATATCCACACACACACACACACAAAGAAATACCTTGGCATTTCCTAACTAGAGAAGTCAAAGACTTTTACAACAAAGACTGTAAAACACTGCTCAAAGAGATCCAAGAAGACACAAACAAATGAAAAAATATTCCATGCTCATGGATTGGAAGAATCCGCATTATTAAGATGTCCATCCTAAACAAGGCAATCTACAGATTTAATTCAATACCCATAAATTATCAGCAGCATTCTTCTCAAACCTGGAAATGACAATATAGGAATTTAGATGGAAACATAAATGACCACGACTAGCCAAAATGATCCTCAGCAAAAAAAAAAAAAAAAGAAAAAAAAAAAGCAGGAGGCATCATGCTCCCAGACTTTAAACTTTGTTATAAAACCACAATAATCAAAACAGCCTGATATTGGTGCAAGAACAATCATATAGACTGATGGAACAGGATAGAGATTCCAGAAGCAAAACTTGAATTTCTCAACCAACTCATCTTCAACAAAGCCTCCACCATCAACCACTGGGGAGAGGAGAACCTATTCAATAAATGGTGCTGGAAAAATTGGCTGACCACATGCAGAAGATTAAAACAAGACTCCTACCTATTACCATACACAAAAATAAACTCTAAATGAATCAAAGACCTAAACGTAAAACCTCAAACTATAAGAACCTTAGAAAACGCAGGAGACGCCCTTATGGAAATTGGAACCAGAAACTAATTCCTGATCAAAACCCCAAGTATCTATGCCATAAGAGATAAGATAGACAAGTGGGACCTCTTCAAACTGATAAGCTTCTGCAAAGCCAAAGAAACCATCAAGAGAGCAAGGAGACAGCCCACAGACTGGGAAAAAATATTTGCCAACTCCATGTTTGACAAAGGCCTAGCATCAAGGATCTACAAGGAACTCAAATGTGAAAAGAAAAAAACAAACAGCCCCATTATAAAGTGGGAAAAAGATATGAATAGATACTTCTCAAAAGAAGACATACGAGCAGTCAACAGATACATGAAAAAATGTTCAGCCTCAGTAGTCATCAAGGAGATGCAAATTAAAACTACACTGAAATGCCACCTAACTCCAGTCAGAATGACCATCATCAATAACTCACAAAACAACAGATGCTGGAGAGGATGTGGTGAAAAGAGAATATTTCTACACTCCTGGTGGAAGTGTAAACTAGTATAGCCTCTGTGGAAAACAGTGTGGCAATTCCTAAAAGATCTAAAAATCGACCTTCCATGTGACCCTGCAATACCCCTACTGGGAATACACCTGGAGGAACTCAAATTACTCTATGGAAAAGATACCTACGTATGCATGTTTATTGCAGCATTATTCACAATAGCAAGAACATGGAACCATGGTGCCCATCAAAAGAGGACTGGAGAAAAAAAATGTGGTACATATACACGATGCAATATTACGCAGTCATAGAGAAGGACAAAATTATGAACTTTGCAGCAACTTGGATGGATTTAGAGGCTATAATACTGAGTGATCTATCACAGAAATAAAGAACCGAGTATCATGTGTCACATGTTCTTACTCATAAGCAAACCTTGAACAACTGTTGTAATACTATAAAAAAGTGATTGGCAGTAGTGGGAAACTGCCAGGGGAGGGGTGCACACCTCATCAACAAGAGTACCTGCATAATGAACATTTATATACCTAAACCCGAATTGTACCCCACATATTTAAAATAAAAAATTAAAGTAAAAAAATAAGTTAAATGGAAAAAATTCAGTACATTGGCCACAAGCTATTGCCTAGAGAACATTGTTTTTTTATTAATTTCATCAAATTATTAAAAACAAAACAAAAACCCCCAAACAACTCTGTGAATGTCAGGAATCCAAGGCAAAATAACTAAATCTGGTGATGTATTTATGGCCTAATTATTTAGTAAAATCTGCTGATAGTTATATGATTTTTATTGAATTTGCTCCTCCTTGAGCAAAATTCATTCTTTTAAATGTCATTCGTGAGTGTTGTATCGAATATCTATATTCTATGCATATGGAATACTCTGAAATAGTACTTACCATCCAGTATTATAATTCCTTGTTTAGAGCTGGATTCTTTAATTTCTTGAAGGGATCACTTATGCCTACTTAACCTTTTTTTTCAGTGACTGGTACATAATAATGAGTATTTTTTAGTTTATTACTGAGCTCAAACCAACACACACTTATATAATACACATTATATATACATGCAATATATTTTATGTGTACATGCAGTCATCCCTTGGTATGCACAGGGGATTGGTTTCAGGATCCCTCAGGACACCAAAATCTTTTGATGCCCAAGTCTTTGTATAAACTGGCATGATATTTACACATAGCCTATACACATGCTTCTAAATATTTTAATTCATCTATAGATTGGTTAGAACTTCTGATATGATGTAAATGCTATGTAAACAGTTGTTATATATTGTTTTTTATTTGTATTCTTTTTTATTTTATTTTTTAAATATTTTCAATTTGTGGTTGGTTGAACCCATGGATACAAAGAACTGACAGTATACATATACATGTATTTACGTATATAATACCATAACATTCACAAATGATGGAGTATCCCATCAAAGGCATTGTTCTATCAGAGATTAAATTTGTGGAGTGTGTGTGTGTGTGTGTGTGTGTGTGTGTGTGTGTGTGTATGTTTCTTTCTTAATGAGAAAATTGCCAGAAATCTCAAGGTGCAGATGAGGACAAGACATCACTTTGGGATTGCTGAGGGGAGCATCCCTTTGAAGAGGTGTTCTAATAGTTCTGAGTATGAGAAGTAGCCCCAGTGGAATGCATGTGGTTGCCAGGAAGAAAAGGAATATGAAGATTCTAGGTTTATGAGGAGGTAGCTGCTAGAAATTTGAACTACAAGTGATGAATGCCTAAAGCTACACCCTTGGGAGATTATATATGGGGCACTCTTTACCAATTAGGTTGTACGGAAATGGAATCATCCTTCACAGCAGTGGACAAGCACTATCTGTCAGGACATTTGAGAGAATAAAACAACATGATAGTGAGAAACAAGAAATGATGGCTTGATCAAATTTGTATTCTCTTTTCCTGCTGTGAGTAAAATGGAGCAAGAGCCCTTTTACAAGAGTCCCTAGGGATTTTAGACAATTAAGACATGGGTAGGATACTGGACTTCCTGCTAATAGGACATGTAAGAACCAAATAAATTAATTTAAAAAAATAAAAGGACTATGATTGTATTTGCAACTAACGACATGAAGCTAGTCTTATGGGAGATAAAAGTATGTGTGTATGTGTGTGTATTTATTTTTTATTTACCAGTAGTCGGAAATATACAAATAAACTTTACTTACATGGCTCATTATAATTTCACTTGAAGAATGACAGGAATGCATGCTAGTTTCAGAAGTGTCTTTCTATAGCAACTTTGTGAGGAAGGTGAAAAATAGTTTTATTTCTTTTTTTTATATTTTATTTTAAAGATGTCAGGTACAATTCAGGATTAGGTATACAAGTGGAAATCATATAGGTAAAGTCTGGGCCCCCCTTTGGTCCCCACTTTGCCTGGTTTGAGATCAGTTACATGTTTATTTGCTTGTTTATTTATTGTTTATCTTACTCAGTAGACTATAAGCACCAAGAGAGAAGGGACTGTGTTTTACTCTCATGGTATGCCAAGTATCCAGCACAATGTCTAGCACATATATAGACATGTTCCATATGTTATTCTATTGGATAACTCTTTCTGCACTAAAATTTTATCAGATTGCCTTTTCAAAAGAAAGGAATCAACACAAAACTTGAGAAAGCCAAGACAAAAAAGGAAGTTATAGATTGAGAGAACAGGTTAGGGTTCAATCCAACAAATCAGGTGAACACAGTGGCATTTACAAGAGTCTTTGGAGAACACTTATTCAGGCTGTACCTAAACCAAATGGCTGGATTTGCCTTAATTATTTGCTACCTGTTTTTTAGTGACTGACTGAAACTGTGTAACCCCTTATGCACATTGGTATAATCATATTGAGAAGAACACAGTCAGGTCGCCAGACAGTTGGGAGGGCTAAAAATAATGGAACAACAGCCCACACTACCAAAGTACCTGAAATCACTTATATCTTGACTAGCACAGTTGCCAAGGGTAAAACAGATATGAAAATCATTATTTTAAACCATGCAAGATGAATAATAAATTGGGGATAAGCAATAGAACAAACAGAACTGAACCTACAAATGGTGAATGCTCAGGCTGTACTGGTAGTGGTCACGTTGCATGGAACTCTATGTGCTTTTAGACTTAGGGAAGTCAGAGGCCCAAAATGACAGAGGAAAAGAAGCACAGTGGTCATGTTCAGAGGAAGGTATATTACATCTTGAAGCTGCCATCCTCCAACTCAGTTCACTGACTGACATGGTCAAGGATCTCGTGGCCACAGGTCCATCTGGTAGATGTGACATGCTAATAGTGAGCAGAACCAGTAACATTGTGGGAACTCACCCAATCCATATCCTTTCAAAGGAATCTGCAGGGCAAACTCTTGGAGCCCTGCTGCTCTGATAGTTTTGCAAAAAAAGAAAAAAAAAATCAGACGCCAACACTGATGGTGAACATGAGTGAGAAAAGCAAAACACATAAGGGCACCCTGCAGTAAGACTAAAGAAAAATCACCATTCTGTCCATTAGGCAAGTCAAGGCCATAAATGCTCCACTGGGTTACACCAGAAAGATTATAGAGACTAGTTAAGGTTGGAGGTGTATTTCCCTAAGTGACCTCAAAATAAATGTTTAAAAAGGCAGCTAATGAGAGAATATATGTACAATGTATGCC
Source organism: Tarsius wallacei (assembly GCA_963574415.1). Lineage (NCBI taxonomy): Eukaryota > Metazoa > Chordata > Mammalia > Primates > Tarsiidae > Tarsius > Tarsius wallacei. The sequence goes on from CAUYQG010166439.1 coordinate 13,372, forward strand.
AATTTCCATTGTTTTGAATAAAACCACATTGTGCAGCTGGCAGATCATAAGTCCCTGGTTTACATTGGTCTATTATTTAATTAGGTCAGCCCCTCATGACTGATGATATTTTGTCATTTTAACAATTCTTTATTTTTCTCTTATCTAATTGATAAATCACTGCTTATCATTGTTATGTTCTCTTTATTGTACTGTCTTTTAGCCGCTGTCCAAGGTGATGTGAACTCCAGGCTATTGACTTTCCTCAGTCTTCAATGGAAGTTCTCACAGGGAATTATGTTCTTGACAAATCAAGAGCCTGTGTGCAAGGCTTCTGCGTGGGTGTAACATCAAGGAATTTGGGAACTGTCTCCAGTTTTGGCCTGGAGTCACATTGCAGCTCGAGACTGTCATTTACATCAAACTTGAAAATATACATCTTAATAAACTGTAGTATTTTTTAGTCTTTGATGGTATCTGTGAGCATCATGAAAAGAGTTTTCACCACTAGACTTGAAATGTTTGGCTTTCTTAAAATCTTAGACTTCTTTTGTCTAAAACAAGTTCAGGCATAGGAAGGAGTGAAGAGAGTTCAGATTTATTCACACAGTATTTTCTCAGAAGAGTCTCTTTTTTATTGAAGCAATAATTAGACCATCTACATTAGGCCTATGCAAATGAAACGATCAGAGTTAATTAATCTTGTCCTGGGTAAGAGAAGTGATGAATAGCAATTAAATATTTTGTGTTCCTCAAGGAATTGGCCTGCTTCCTTACTCTTTATCTCTCAAGGGAGGGAGTTATTCTCCCCTATGGAAAATGGTTGGTGGAGAGGGCAAAAGCTAGTGCTTCGTGTCCTGATTATCTTTCTTGAGCATGGTACAGAAATGTAATGGAAAATTCTGGAGTCACACAGACCTAGCTTCCACCACTTGCTAGCTGTGAGACATTAGCTAATTTATATAAATCCACAAACAGAGCAAACAGGGCCAAACCTACAGTGAATACCACACAGCCACAATTTCCTTCATGGGGAGAGGTGATGTGAAAAGCAGACTTTCAGCAGGGTGTACTGAAACCCAAAGACGTTTACTCAAGAACAATTGAGAACAGAAATGATGTGTCTAATGCCACACTGACTTGTACTAATGCACTTTATTTTAGAGAGTACTTTAAGGTTATGTCTATACCCCAGGATGTTTGAATTTATTCAGAGAAACAAAACTGGGTCAAATAATGACACTATATAATAGTAATAATAATAGATGTTATCCTGATGTCAAAGAGTACTTTTTGGTTAAATGGCCTCGAGACACTGGCTGGTTGCCTTTTTCTCTGTTCAGTTGATCTTTGAGGCACCATTAGACTTAATAGCAAATGTCTTTATCCAGGAAAATAATCAGCAAGTGTGTTAATTAGGGCGTTGCTTACACTTTCACAGCAAGTCTAATGATTTGTTGATTTTAAGTTAGATGCCTGTCTTCATTAAAGTCATTAATACCCTAAGTGAATTTGTGCTTAGAAATTCCATATGTACTTAGGAATTACACACATTGTGCTTTTTACTGCGAGACCCTTAGGCTATAAGCATTTCCCTCTTACAGAAATCTAAAATTACAAATAGAGCTCTTTAGGTATATTAACAAATGCCTTTACAAATGCAAATGGAAATGAAACACAGAAGTGTAAGAGATAGAAATGTCAACAAAGTCCTATGTGTATTAACTTATCTTTGTCATTGGTATATGTACTTGTCTTCTACAGGTGGCCACAAATTAGCACAGCTGGTATTTAAGATGTGGTCGGCATTAACATTGATTATTCAGTCTTCCAGAACTCATGGGACCCAGTGTGTACCACTATATTACCTTTATAACAATAGTGCATATCTTGCATCTCTGAATCCCACTCAGGGTTTCCTTCCAAGTGAATTTTTTTAGGGGTGTGAATATGGTGTGGTGGCAATGACCACAGCTTTGTTTTCATGCCCACCATTCTTGTGATCTTTGACACTATGGACCACTGATGAATGCAGGTTATTGTCTGTGAAGCCGTCAGGGTGCCAGGATGGTCAGGGTCTTGTGAGGGCCTTCTTCTGGCTTGCAGACTGCCAGTTTTTTATTGTATCTTCACATGCTAGCAAGAGGGCAGGAGAGCTCTCTAGGGACTCATTTATAAGGACAGTAATCCTATTAATGAGGGCTCCACTCCCATGACATAATTACTTCCCAGAAGCTCCACCTCCTAATGCTATCACACTGAGGGTTAGAATTTCAATATGTAAATTCTGTTGGGACACACAAGCATTCAGTTTATAATAGTCGGTCACAGCCTAGTCACACCTCACCTGCCTGTCCATATCCCCAACTCTTTCCTTCAGCAACTCACCACACAGCATGCCTGTGACACGCTTGGAATGTTCTTCCCACTTAGAATCTTTTCCTTCTCCACTAATTTTTATGGAATTCCTCTCCCTCTTTAAGGACTGGGTTAAAATTCAGCTTCTGCATGTAACCTTTTCTAATTTCTCTAGCCCACACTGACCTCTCTGTTCTCTATTCATGTAATTGACACCAAAATCACAGCAGCTCATTGTTTTCTAATCTCACATCATTAGTGTTGGTTCTATTTCTCCAGCTAAATTGTAAATCCGCTGAGGGGAGGTTCTGTGTTTTTTATGCATTCTTGCATCCACACAGTGACATGATATGCTCTGTCGCTCACTGGAGACACAGTAAATCAAATTAAATTTAAAAGATCAGATTGTCTGTCTGTTTGGTTCACTTGCTGCTATGCTAAAACTGTAGTAGGTGCTACAGAGTATACCAAAGTGGAATATGATACGGTTCCTGCCCTCTAACGCTTCCCCATCTCATTGAGAAGGCAATAAATACAACAAAAAATAATTTGACTATAGGCAAATGCCAAAACGCTTGGTGCAGGCAGGTGTTTCTTTGGCATCCAGGAAGGGGATAGTATAAGGTTAACTGAAGTTATAAAATTGAAGATGTTGATTAAAAAAAGATAGGGTGGTTGTATTTTACAAAAACCTATACAAGAATTTACATAAACTGTGTTTGTAGCAGTCCAAAACTGAAAATAGCCCAGAAGTCCTTCACTGAGTGAATGGTTAAACTGTGGCACATTCACACTATGGAATACTACTCATCAGTAAAAAAAGAATGAACTATTGATACATGCAACAACTGGGATGAATCACCAGGGAATTAAGCTGAATAAAGAAAAGTCAACCCCAAGGCTACATACAATTCCACTTATATAATATTGTTGAAATGACAAAAATTTTTAAATGGAGACCAGATTTGTGGTTTCCAAAGGTTCAGAAAGGGAGCAGAAGAGAGATGGGGATGATTATACAAGGGCGACCTAAGGATCCTTGTGGTGATGGAACTGTGCAGTATCTTGACTGTGGTGGTAGATACTCAAACCTACACATGTAATGAAATTGTATATAATTAAATACCCCCCCCACACACACATACAGAATAAGTAAAAATGGGGAAATCTGGCCTGTGAATGATGTCAGTCTCCTGGTTGTGATATTGTATGATGGTTTTGCAAGTTGTTACCATCGGGGATACTGGGTAAAGGGGCAAAGTACATGTAGTTGTAAGACGTAATACAATATAATACAAATTTTCAATTTAAAAAGGCTGCAGAATGTCATTTCAGATGATAGGGTATAGCATCCAAGCAATAAAACTTAGATTAGGTCTAAGATCAAGTTTCAGAAGACTTGGTTCCATATTTCAGTTAACTTACTAAGCTACTTTGCTTCAACTTACAAGTCAAGGATTCATGAATAGAAAGTAGTATAATGAGGTCAGGAAAAATTAAATAAGACATTCATACATTCAGAGAAGATGATTTCATGCCATCAACTCACACTGCTTCTAACTTGAGAAGTCCACCCCCATTTCATTGTGATGATCAGAGGATTTGGAGGGTAATCCTTAATTAGAAAATTAAATTAGAAACTCCCTCCCCAGTGCCCAAGAAACCTAAGGGTTCTTAAACAATGATGTCTGTGAGCTTTATCTCAAAAGATGTGAAAAATGCAGACTCCTGGACCCACACCTAGAGATTCACAATCAGTGGGGTTGCATAGGATTCTGGAGTTTTTTTAATATCTAATAAGTAACTCAAGGGCTTCTAATCTACCTGCAATAAGAAATCAGAGTCAACAAGCATGTGTATTAAAAATGCAAATTCTTTTGAGACCCACTACTTTGGTCACACCACAGTCTGTTTTAATTTTATTCTGATGACTCAACAGAATTTATAGAAAGAGGTTTGGGTACTTAAGGGTCTGGGTCATGTTCCTGTATGGTTGGGGGAGGAGAAAGAAGAGGAAGCTGTCAAAGAGAAACCTTCCCAGCTCTCCTTTTCCAATCACAACTCATCAGAGAGCATTTTGCACAGGGAGATCAAAGCCCCTGCTGAGGAGAAGTTGAAAGCCTTTGCTGTTGTAATTCAAGGGCAGAGGTGCTTGGATATAAATGAGTCCTAACTGTGGGTTTGGGGGGACCCTGCGATGTAGAAATGTAAACACAGATGTCAGGCCTTTCATCCCCACTATGTAAACATACCAGCTGCCAGGGTAAAAAGGAGAAACCCTTCAGAATTCGCTGCATTTTTTGCCATCTAGAGCATAAAAATTGGCTTCACGCTTGAATTTCCACCAGCAACGCAAAGCACTGTTGAACGGGGTAGGGATAACAATGGAACGAGTCACCCACTGGCTGAGTGGCTTTTCTCTCCAGGAGACGTTCAGTTCTTGCCATTCTCTAACACACGAGTAGCTGTCCCAGAAGAAAATAAGAGGTGGTAGCACTGTTTCATAAAATTGCTAGACTCATGAAGAGGGGTTTGAAAGTATGTGGCCATTTTGTTCCTAGAGTCTGACTGAGACTGATTAAGATCAAGAGTCTGACTGAGATTTATCGTCTTGATTGACTCACATTTAGCGAAGATGGAAGAAGCAAACCCTTGTGAGTTTTTGTGAGAAAACCCAAATTGCAGCAGGGAAAAAAACCCAACAAGGCACTAACCAAGTATACAATTGTAATTACATCAATATTAATACTACATTGGATATATGACATTTAATTATAAGATGTTAAAAAAATCTTTGATACATTTCAGCATACTAGTGAAAGTAAAATGCTTTTCCAAAAAAACAAAACAAAACAAAAACCAAATTGTTTCCAGTAAAAGAGGATACGATTATTCCAATACATGAATATTTGAATGGGCACAACTGGTTTAGCCACAACCAAACCACAGCAGACCTCCTATCACACTATTACTTTTTTTTTAAAAAAAAAAAGAGAACGATGAAAGAAACCATTTCTGAAAAAAAAAATAAATGTGCAAAAAAGTATAATGGTGAATGCATTTTTAAACAAAACACTTCAATCCATGGAGAAATGTGTCTTCAATTACATCTCAAGCTAACATGCCAACTTGCATGCATGTGTAAGTCTCGTGTTTTTTACAGAACTTCAGTTCTGAAAGCCCTGAAGAATTGTAGCAAAAATATATTGAGTGTCTTTTCATTGGAACAGACATGACTTTTTTCCTGCAAACATGACAGTCAAATATCTTCTGGCAATGGATATGCTAGTTGTTACATTATTAGCAATACATATCAGCCTGAGATGACAAAAATGAATTTAAAATTAACAACCAGTCCACATGTGTGAACTTATTGGATGGAGGCCATAGTGGTTTAGGACATATTAGTTCAAACAAAATGTATCCCTTTACAAATGATTCATCAGAGTATTGTAAAAGGATTATCTCAGTGGGCTTTTTAAATGGTCTTGTTTAGCATGGATCAGCCAAGCCAGCTGTACATAATAGAAGAACCAATCAATTCAGAATAAATAGTTTATAGGTATTAACTAGAAATTTTGTCCTGCTGATGTTTAACTTATAAGATGCTATTTTCTGTAGTCAGAATATGAACTATAAGTGAACTCAAATCTTGTTCTGTTCCACAGACTGAGTGCAATGGTACAATCATAGCTCAATGCAGCCCGGAACTCCAAGACTCAAGCAATCTTCCTGCCTCAGCCTCCCAAGTAGCTGGGACTACAGGCATGTGCCACCACACCCAGATGATTCTAGTACTTTTTTCTTTGTAAAGATGGTGTCTTGCTGTGTTGCCCAGGCTGGTCTCAAATTCCTGGGCTCAAGTGATCCTTCCATTTTGGTTTCCTGAAGTTCTGGGATTACAGGCATGAGCTAACACACCCAGCTGTTTCTACATTTAAAAAATCACAATCTATTTCTATACCTTTCTGCTTTTACAAGAGAGTTCTAGATGTTGATTGCCTTGCTTCTGTTCCTTCTTGCTTTTTTCAAAAACTCATATATGTACATATAAGTGTGTGTGGCGTGTATTGGTATGTATGTGCTTATATATTCAAAATAGCACTTCAAACATAGCATGCACACCAGAACGTCTCAATATTTTAGACTTAAAATGACTATGCAGGACAATCAGTGTGTTATGTGGATACAGACAAAGTTAACTACTTATTAGGAGCATAACAGTTTGTTAGATTGAGTAAATAATGTTTTTAATTTATGTTAACATGGCAAAATATGCATAATTATTTGGTTCCAGTGTAACTTGCCAGGCTGGTCTCTCACCCATTTTGTGCTGCATTCAAATTGGGTTGGTTTCATTATATTTTTTTAGTTTCCCCAAAGTGCCACTTTCTTTTCTCTTCAATCAATAAATTTTTGAATACCTATTATGTGCTACGCACGGTTCTAAGTTCAAGGGATTTTGTCAAACAGACAAAAATCCCCTACTTTTTTGATCTTATATTCTAGCTAGAAGAAGAAAGAAAATAAACAAATATGTAAAATATATAGTTTGTCAAACAGTGGTAAATATTATGCAACCATGTGAGGAAGATAGGGGAGTTGGAGAGGAAGGATTACCACTTAAAATGTGGCAGTCAGGAAAGCCAAACTTAGAGAGGACATTTGAGCAAATACCTGAGAAATTTGAGGATGTGAGCCAAGTAAGTATCTGTGGAAAGAATACTTTAGGCAGAGGAAACAGCCAATACAAAAACCTTGAGAAAATAGCATGTTTGACCTATTTACCAAGGAGGAGTTCAAGATGGCTGGAGAGGAATAAAGGTAGAGAGGGTCGTAGGAGATGTGGTCAGGAGGCAGGGGTTGTGCAGACCATGGGAGTCTCTAGATAATTTAGCTTTTACTTTTAATGATGTGGGAAGCCATATAAGCAGGGAGGATAGGTAAAGGTGGGGAATGGAAAAAAGTGGAAACAATAAGGGGCAAGATGATGTTGAAGGTCATCAGAGAAGTTATGAGAAGTGATCAGATTCTGCACATATTTTGAAAATAGAGCCAACAGGATTTGCTGATAGATTGAATGTGGGAAGTAAGAAAAGCAAGTCAAGAACAAATCCAAAGTGTTTTCTTGCTTTTGTCTGAGCAATGAGAAGAACAAAATTCCTGATTATTGAAAAGGGGCAGACTGTAGAAGCATCAGGCCTTTAGGTGGGAGGAGGTTGCAGGTATCAGGAATTTGATTTTGGGCAGGCAAAGATGAAAATATCTATTAAGTATCCAAATGGAGATGGCAAAAAAGAAGCTGGACACTTGATTCTGTCGTTCAGGAGTGTATAAATTGGAGGCATAAAATTTGGAAATCATCAGCATATAGAGGAGGTTTACATACATGTAATTGAAACACCAAGAGAATGAGTTTTGATGAGAGAGAGAGACAGAGACAGAGATAGAGACAGAGACAGAGGCAGAGACAGAGGCAGAGACAGAGAGATTGATTTGAGTGAAACTTGATGACTCTGGACCTTAGCACATGGTGTTCGCTGGGCTTGGCATGCTCCTAGTTTGCCCCACTGTCTTTGTACAAAACTACTACCCATGTCTTTCTTTTTTTTCTTTTTGAGTTGGAATCTCACTCTGTCGCCCAGTCTGGAGTGCAGTGGCGTTCTCATCCTGCTGGGCTCAGACAATCCTTCCACCTCGGCCTTCCAAGTAGCTGGAACTAATTAAGCATTTTATATGATGCCATTTCCTTTCTTTATTAGCATTATCAGTTCTACTTTTTTTATGCCTTAAAATGTATGTCCCCAATTTTTATATTTTTTATTTATTTTTCTTGTCTCTTTACTGACTAGAACTTCACATACAAATGATGGAACCTAATAGTATACATCCTTGATTTCTTTTCCGCCTTATAGAGAATAATTTCAATATTTCTCCCATTGATTATTAAATTCACCTTAGATTTTATGTAGATATTCTTGAGGTGATTAAAGACAATTCCTTCTATTCGTAGGTTGATGAGAGTCTTTTTTTAAATTCTGAATCTCACTCTCTCCCCCAAGACTGGAGTGCAGTGGCACACTCGTGACTACCTTCTGGCTCAGGTGATCCTTCTGCCTCAGTCGTCCAAGTAGTTGGAATGACAGGCATACACCATTATCCTGGCTAATTGCTTTGATTTATTATAGAGATGAGGTCTTGCCATGTTGCTCAGGCTGGTTTTGAACCCTTGGGCTCAGGCAATCCTCTCATCTCAGTTTCCCAAAATGCTGAGATTATAGGTGTGGGCCACTGCACCAGTCCAGAGAGTTTTTTTTTTTTTAATTATAAATAGATGTGGAATTTTATCAGAGCTTCTTTTAAAATATAAGTTTTTAAGTCTATACATTTTCCTGCAGTACTGCTTTAGCTGTGTCCTGTAGGGTTAAAGCACTTTATATTCTTGGACTAAATCTAACTTATTTATAATGTTCTTTAATCCTCATATATTGCTGACTATTGTTTACTATTATTTATTTAGAATTGTTGCAGCTATAATAATAGATGATTTTATTTATTTATTTAGACTCATGACCCTCAGTTTTGGTATCAGTATTAGCTAGCTTTATCTATATTTTGTAATAGATCATAATAAATTACAATTTATGTTATTCTATTATTTGATAGCACTTATCTATTGAAAGCTATCTGGGACCTGAGTTTTTATGTGCAAAAATGTTTTATAGTCCAGTTTTTAATTATAGTATCTTATTTTCTTGACAAATATTTGAAATATTGTGTTCTTTTCATTGCTAATATTATGTTTATGCTTTTTTTTCCTCTTGGTTAAATTTTTCCAGAGCCTCATCAAATTAATTAATCTTTCACAAAGCAAATATTTGACTGTTGCTCATTTTTATTGTATGTTTGTTTTATACTTCACTAATTGGTGATTGTATATGATTACGTTTTAATCTTTTGTTTTATTTGCACTTTATCTTCTCAAGTCAAATGATTCATATAAGTAGTTTCAGGCTTTCTTTTAAAATATAAGTTTTTAAGTCTATACATTTTCCTATAGTACTGCTTTAGCTATGTCCTCACAAGTTTTGATGATGCGGTATTTTGGCTATAGTTTATTTCTAAATATTAGGTTAAGTCTTATGAAATGGCCATTTTTGTAGACTAAAAATAGTTGAATGTCAACAATTCTGTAGTTCAATTTAGTAAGTCTAATTTTCACTATGATTTCTTCATCTACCCACAATTCATGTATAAGTGTGTTTCTTAATTCCCAAACATATGAGTTTTATTCCTGTCCGTTTTCTGTTCTTGATCTCTAAGAATTTTACCATAGTCAACAGGATGATTCATTTGAAACTTTTTATTAATTAGCTTTATGATCTATTATATGTGTTGCATTTTAGTAAATTCTCTGTGCTTGAAAGAAAAATATTATTCTGCATTTGTTGATTGCATTGTTTAGCTGATAAAGCTACTGATTATGTTGTTCAAATGTTCTATATCCATAGTGTTATTGTCTGCTTGCTGTGTCAATTTCTCAAAGAAGTATATTAATACATCTCACTATGCTGATGGAATTTTACACATTATTTTGGTTCGAGGAATTTTAATGTACCTGCTTATTTCATACAATTTAAACTTTATTTAGTATCTTTACTCTCCATCTCCCAAATACAAGAGACTCAACATTTCAACACCAATTTTCAGCTTTTGGTTAATTCTATTGTTTTAATGTATTGTAGTTTTCCTATTTTTAACCAGTTAAGACATTATTATTGTCTTTCATAGAATCAATACTTTTAAAGTTTATCCACTTTGGTAACTTTTTCAAATATGAAAAGTTGCTTTTTATAGTTTCTGCACCCAAAACAGATTTTTTTGACCAGGTTAAAATAAAAATTACAGTTGTTTAAAATAATTCCAATCTATGAGCATTTTGGAGATCTGATTATGCTCTTTTGTTTCTGCTGGCTTTTCACTCATGGTGGCTTGTTTCTTTGTGTGTTCTATATTGTGTATTACAGGTAAATTTCCCTGGAGGGTATTTGTGTTTGGTACATCTAGGAGTATGAGAGCACTGCCAGTTTAAAACATTGTAAGGTAACATCTTGTCTTTGGGGATAATTTTGGTTTAGTTGTTTTTGTTTTGTTTCTTGTTGTTTTGTTTTGGTTTTGACCACCTAAGTTGTGGGCATTCAGAATTCTAAAGTTTTGAAGGCTGACTTGAGATTATTATTTCTCAAGGGGGTCTTTTTCTTTTCCACTTAGAGCTAAGATCCAAAACAGCAGCTTTACTTGCAGTGTCCTGGAGAAAAGAGGCAAGGTGAGGTATGTTTATTTCTACTTCACCTTTGTACCATGGGTATAGACCTCTGGTATCCCAGTAATCCTTGTATTTGACAAATTGGACTCCCCAAAGTACAGAAACTTATGCTGGAATGTCTTCTGTTCCTTGTACACTGTGAGTTCATTAAAATGAAAACTCAGGTTCACCATGTTTGGCAAATGCATTTTAGGGCAAAAGCTAGTTTCAGTGCTCTGCTTATCTTTCCAAATTCCTGTTTTTGTCTAGTTTGGGGACTTAACTTCTTGTCTGCTCACTGATACATGTAAAAACACAAAACATTTAAAATAGTTTATTCAACATTTTTGGTTGTTTTTAGCAAGTGGGTCAGTCATTTTATCCACATTCTACTGGAAAAAGTGCATTCCTTTTGCTGGTTCTGCTAGTGTCAGTTTATATACAATTTCCTCCCAGAAGCTTCCCTGACCTTCAAAGGAAAGCCTGAGTGTCCCCACATCCTTCAGCATATACCCCTAGCTTAGTATTTGCCATGACATTGCGATTTCTAGTTTGTCCACATTCCCCAGAAACTTTAAGTTTTGAAAGGACAAGAATCATTACTGTCTTCCTATCCATTATATTTCCAGTAATATTCAAAGTAGTTTCTGATACTTAGAAAAAAACAGAATAAATATTTGATGAATTAATGAATGCATGCATGAATTAACTTCTGTCTTCTACCTGCCTTATCTTCCTTTTGAATGGCTCTGGAATATTCTTTGGGGTTTTAAAATTAACTGTCAGTTTTGCAATAGCTCGGCCTTTAGGTAATATGGTGGCATAAGGAGAAATACAATGAACCTGGAAAATATTAAGTGAATAATAAATGCTTAATATATATTTTTGAAATCAACAGCTTGCCCTGAAATGTTGTATAATTATTGGTTAAATAATCTTCAGAGGTCATTGAAATTTTTTTACGAACATACTAATACTTAAACGATATGGTTAAATACTTTGGAGGAGCCGGGCTCGGTGGCTCAGCCTGTAATCCCGCGCCTTTGGGAGGCTGAAGTGAGTGGATTGCCTGAGCCCCCGCGTTCGACACCCGCCTGGGCAAGTGAGACCTCTTCTCTACAATAAATCAAAAAAATTAGCCGGGCGTGGTAGCTCGCGCCTGTAGTTCCAGCTACTTGGAAGGCTGAGGCAGAAGGATCGCCGGAGCCCAGCAGGTCGAGGCTGCGGTGGCCGGGAGCGGCCGCTGCACTCCAGCCTGGGTGACAGAGTGAGACTCCAACTCAAAAAAAAAAAAAAGAAATAAAAAGGATTATATTTAATTTCATATATATTGAGCAGAAAAATGGATTTCCTGCTGTGAAAGATCAGGCAATCAGCACTTTAAATTTCTATTATTCTTATCCTTCCTTCCCCCTTAATTTTGTTTTATTATTGTCTGTTCTGCATCTATCATTCCTGCAGCTACAGTATGGGCTCTACATTTCGGTGGATTTAGTGCTCACCACTCAGCTTTTATCTTAACAAGTGCTAGAGGGCAGAATGTCTCGTCCAGTAGTGTTTTTCCTTTTTTTTTAAGAATCCTCAGCCGGGCTCGGTGGCTCAGCCTGTAATCCCGCGCCTTGGGAGGCTGAGGTGAGTGGATTGCCTGAGCCCGCGAGTTCGAGACCTGCCTGGGCAGGCGAAACCTCATCTCTACAATAAATAAAAAAAATTAGCCGGGCGTGGTAGCGCACGCCTGTAGTTCCGGCTACTCGGAAGGCTGAGGCGGAAGGATCGTCGGAGCCCAGCAGGTCGAGGCTGGGCTTCCGGCCACCGCACTCCAGTCTGGGCGACAGGGTGAGACGCCAACTCAAAAAAAAAAAAAAGAATCCTCAGGGATCATAATTGTCTAGTGACTTTGTATTACAAGGGCTGGAGGGCGTTGTATTTTTGAACTCATTCAAATTTGAAAATTCTGCCTGTTGCCTTTATACTTGAAAAGAGGTAGTATGGAAGCATGCTCTGTGACATCCCATGCCACCTTGGGCCTCTGCAGAGTCCCCACCAGCAGGAAGGCTTCTACCAGATGTGGCCCCTCAACCTTGGACTTCTCAGCCTCCACAACTGTAAGACATACCTTTTTTTTTTTAATGAATTTTTTAAAAAGGAAAACAGAAGACCCTGACTGGTCTACTATTCTTGGGCCACTCTTATCTTCTCAGATCTTCTTGGACAGTTCTGATCCATTGCCTTCTGGTTTTGGACATGGTTTTGTAGAATACATAGGCCAGATTTCCTCTTTCCTTCAATTCAGGGATAGTGTTTTGATTTCTGTGTCTGAATATTTATAATATTTTCTAAGGAATTACTATTTGTTTCATTACCTTTGCCTTCCATCTCTATCACATTTCTTTTGATTGTGTGAGATGATTTTTTTCATTTTTTTCCTGCAGTCACTGAAATAATCTCAGACCTTTACTTTATGCCTTACTCAGTTTTCAGTCATGCCTATTCCATATCTATTCAAATGTGGTAGATATGGAAGACAAAGCTGATGAAACAAAGAATAATTTCCTAGAAAATATAATAAGTATAACAGAGAAAATAGTTTGGCCCCAGAATAGTATACCTGGTCGTGGTCTTTTTTTTTTTTTTTTCCTTTTTAAGAAAAATTTATTTTTATAGTTGTGGAAGCTGAGAATGCCAAGGTCGTGGGGCTGCATCTGGGAGAGCCTTCTTGCTGGTGGGGACTCTGCAAAGTCTCAAGGTGGCATGGGGTGATAATAGAGTGCTTTCGTGCTTTTTCAAGACCTCTGGTTTATTTACTAGCTCTTTATTGGTGTCATTTGGGTCTCAATTTGTTTCCGTAGCCCTGCAGTCTTTTCACCTTGCTCTGTGATTTATTGTCTTGTCTTTGAGCTTTTGTTTTATTAGATTCTTATTTCTCTTTGAATCTAGCTTGAGATAGCCGCTTCTCACATTATGTTTTCTCCCAGACTGAGTTCCTGGGGTGTTTTTTTCCTTCCTCCTGTCCTTTCTTTCAGTCCTTCTGTTTGTTGTGGTATGTTTGCCTAGTGTCCGTGACATTTGTTTTCATCTTAGTGACATTTGTTTTCATCTTATCCATAAGAAACGTCAATCTCTATGTTGCCACTGCCTTTTGTTTGCCCAGATACAGCATAAGGGAATTCTCCTGGTCATTATCCCCACTCAGTGGAACCAATTGTCTCTCCCACTCCAAACGCTAGGTTGGTTTCTCTCTATTTTTTCCCAGCCTGGAGAGGTGTGGGAGAGAACTGGAGCTCAGCTCATGCTAAACGAGCTCCTCGTGGGAGGGCTGGCCTCTGCCTGTCTTTCCAGGCTCCAGTAAAACCCTGTTCCAGGGCCCCCTCTATCAGCCAGTGGGGAAGAAGCATTTGTAAAGGGGGATAGTGGCGTCCCTCTATTCCTACCTCGGGCTCTGGGTAGTCCCCCAGGTGTGGCCTGGTGCCCTGGGAGTTGCTGTCCCTGGTTGCCTGCCCTGCCACTCGTGAGCACCTGTGGTATGTACAGCCTTCTGCCCCCTTGGGCTTTTCCTAAGCCTTTTCAGGGCTGCTCATCCACTCCCGTCGGCTTCTCAGAGCCGGAGGGTATTTGAGAGCAGTCTCAGTGTGACACTCTTTTCTTGATTCTACTGCCTGAACTTCGAAGAATCTTCTATTGTTTTCCCCTTGGCTGGCTCTTTTAAGAATGTTTAGCATATTTATTTCCTTTTTTTATTTGGTTAATGCTGGTGAACTTTTGGCTTTTTTAATTTTAATTTTTTTGTGTTCACTTTATTGTGTATTGGGGGTCTGATCCTGCAGAGTCTCATCCTGCTTTACTCTACTTTCTTTATCTGAAAGTGTTCTGTTGATACTTTGATGTACTTCTTTCCAGTCTTCTTCCTCTCTCCCTCTCATGTTATTATGAAATAAATTTTAATTCATAACACTAGTGAACTGAGGGTCCGTGATTAATGTACAAGAATCGGAAGTGACTCAGGTATGCATTGCTCATGCCAGAGCTTTTCTATATTTCTGCAGTTGGCTCATGATCTTTCATAATGTCACATTTCCGTGTTGCAATTTTAATGAAATTGAATCACTCAAAAGATTTTCACATAACTGCATCCAGCCCGAAGTAGAATGAACAATTGAGCAGCCTGCTGGCAGGTCTGGGGTGGAAGGCAAGCAAGAGTCAGGCCCTCCCGGGTCACAGGTTCATGTTTGCTACCTGATTGGGTGACACTTTTTTGCTAAACATCAGATGAGCAGCATGTGGCATCCTGAGCTCTCCAGCAAGCTGATGCACCATTTCCATTCCCAGCTGCTCTCAGTCTGACTACTCTGGGGCCATTCCTTCCACGTTCTTTCTCTGATACATCTCTGCCAGATGCTTTCTCAATTCAAATACCCTTTGACTTCCTGCTCCATCTCATTTTAAGCCATTTTTCTGCCTTCAGATTCCCATATTACAATAGCTATGCTGTCTCTGAATATCTTTTATCTCTTTCTTCTAGTTTCTTTCTCTCCTCTCTATAAGCCATGACATCCTCTCAAGTTTTTCCTTTAGCTCTTCCTGCTCTGCCCTGGGCCTCAGGGCCCACCAGCTGCTGTGACTGCTGTGATTAATTGCATGCTGATTATCCCATGCATTAGTCTCACTCTGATTTCATCTCTCTTCTTGTAGCCCCAGGAACACCTGAAATTCAATTCATTGAACAGCAAGCTTGTGGTTAATTTTATTCATTTGATGAGTATTTGCCAAGAGTCTGCTGGGTGTCCTGTGCTATTCTAAGGCCTGTGAGGAGTACTTAAGCATTCAAAGCCAAGGCACTTTTTTTCCTTGCAGCTCCCAGCCCTGCCAGGGAACAGGCTATTCATTAAGAGAAATAACTAGAAAGTGTTAATATGAATATGCGAATACATGGTAGTATGGTATGGCTTATGTATACGATGTAGGTTGGAACAATTCACAATAAGGGGAAAGGTAGAGTGGAGTGGAATTAGAATGGGAAGGAGGCATGTTGCGAGGTGGGCCTTGAAGGAACTGCAGAATGTTAACTCTTGGGAGATCGAGGGAAAGGCGTTTTGGATTTAGGATGAAGAGTCTTACCTGCTGGACTGACTCTGCATCATAACCCAGCCACCTCCCCATGCCCAGAATAGAAGCATAAAATGCAGTCCTTTGAAAATATTCTTTTATAGAGACAGGGTCCCACCATGTTGTCCGGAGTGATCTCAGACTTCCGACCTCAGGCGATCTTCCCACCTTGGCCTCCCAAAGTGTGGCCTGCTCCCTCACTCAGCTGCAACCGTTAATTAAATAAAATCCACATGGGCTGAAGGTTTCTGTGCCAGAGATACTCTGCTGTTGACTGTCAAAAGAAGAGTCACTTTCTGGAACCCAAGCTGCCCCCATAGGGTAAAAGGAGACTTCTCCCAGGTTCCAGGGCAAGAGTGTTTCTGGGAGCAGAGAACTGAAAAGAAGCCCTTCAAAAATCTCACACAAGGTTGAAGTGTCCATCCTGCACTCTATATATCACATCTTCTTCCCTGACTTCTTCAAGGAGATGGACTCCATTAAGACTAAGGAGATGGACTCCACTGAAATCTAGTCCAAGGATGAGACTAGATTCGGCTGCCAATGTCATCAATGAAAAAGTCACTGGATCTTAGGGTTCTGTGAACAAAATTAACCCCATCTAGTTCAACATTAGCGATTTCATCCTGGCAACACCCCACTGGCATTATTTACAAAAGTTGAAGAACCCTGCAAAGCTACAAGAGGATCATTTTTTAAAATAGCGCTTGGAATAAAATTCATGTCTCTGACATTGTGGTTTTATCTATTAGAATATTCCAGCTCTTAAATACCTTAGCTACTAACATAGTCTGCTGAAAAAGTGTTTTACCAATCCCATTTAATGAATAAAACAATTTTCTTCCTTTCTTTCTAATGAAAGTCTCTAGAAGCCTTCTTTATTTAATAACCTCAAGGTGAAACAATGGCTGATTCAGGTAGGCTTTTTTTTTCTTAGAGGGGGTAAGGAGAACTATGATAGTAAATTATTATGAGTTTTCTGCCACCATCATACCAAAACAAAACAACAGAATACTATTAAATAATCAACTTGGTAATTTCACATAGGTACTACTAAAATAGAGAGTGACTTTTTAC
Source organism: Tarsius wallacei (assembly GCA_963574415.1). Lineage (NCBI taxonomy): Eukaryota > Metazoa > Chordata > Mammalia > Primates > Tarsiidae > Tarsius > Tarsius wallacei. Next base: position 30,194 of record CAUYQG010166439.1, read on the forward strand.
TTGATTGAGGTTTCCCATTTTAAAACAAAGGCCTCATGAGAAATTGTTACAGAAAAATGAAGATATATCTCTCAGACACACAGCTAGAAGGTTAATAGCATAATTTTCCTACAATCTGCTGTTTACTATAATTAACAACACAACTAATACTAATAAATTATTAAATACCCAGAGTATGTTAAGCAATATTCACTTCTTAACCATAAAATGCTCATATAAATAAGGAAATGATGTTTTTGTACTTTAAAAAATTGGTAATATGGATGCTCCAATGTCTATACTTAAATTTGCTATGAACTGATGGTGCTTTTCTGAAAGTTGCCAATTTCCAACACCTTTATTATTTAGAATAGGTGGGTACCCAAGAAAAGTTTCAGAAGTCAATATTTTTGTCATTAGCTTCACTTAGGTGTCAGCAATATAGTCCAGGGAAGTCAGAGTGGAGTCAAGCACTGTTCTAGTAAGAGCCCTGGGGCTAGAGCAAATTCTGTCCCTCATTGGATGACCTCAGAGACATCTTAACCTCTTTGATCTCCGTGTCCTACCTGTATCAAAATGGTGATGATGCCAGGACCTGTCCTGGGTGTCCAACCTCAAAAGTGCTTTGAGGAGGAAGGGCAGTTATGTCGGCCAAAGTGTTTCGTAATTGGGAACATCCTACTGAAATGTACAATTGCTGTTGGAGTTTTTACTCATTTCGGATGAAGACAAGAAGGTTTAAACAGCTCCTCGATGGTGCTGGCAACCTGAGCTAAGAATAAGCTAGTTTTCAATACCTTCCAACCTAATATCTATTCCAGTTATGGGTTCAGTGGAGGAAGCCACATTCTGGGCTTGCCTTGTATCCTGCTGCCTGTCATGAGTTACCTTGGGCAGACTCCAAATTCTAATACGATGGTCAAGGTGGGGAAGCTGCCACAGTGCAGCCAGCCATCTCAGTTCAGTATCTCGTGGGATTTGGGGAGGCATCTACATGAGCCAACACTGTGGCAGGAACATTAGTTCTTTCCCAAGAAGGCGAAGGATGATGACTCACAGGTCCCCCCACAGCTCGCTTTGAATTTCCTCCCTTCACCCACCCTACACCTTGTGTGATGGTTGGACTTCATTGTGCTTGGCTTCAAATTTCACAGCAATTATTTTTTTTCCATATAAGAGAAGATTTTGTAGAAATCGATTCCAAAAGTAAATAGGAGTGCAATAATGAAACTTTCTTCACTTTAAATTTTAAAATGCCTATTTCTGTTTTAAAATTTAAATTTCCTATTAAGTGTGCATTTGCCTTCTACCTGGACAGTCAGAACGGACTGCAGATGGTGACCTGCCTGTTGCCTTTTCCCCTTCTATTTTGGCTCTTAAAAAAAAACAGACAAACAGCCGGGCTCGGTGGCTCAGCCTGTAATCCCAGCACTTTGGGAGGCCAAGGCGAGTGGATTGCCTGAGCTTGTGGGTGCAAGACCCGCCCGGGCAACTTGGCGAGACCGCGTCTCTTCAATAAAATCAAAAATAAGCCGGGCGTGGTAGCGCGCGCCTGTAGTTCCAGCTACTTGGAAGGCTGAGGCGGAAGGATCGCCAGAGCCCAGCAGGTCGAGGCTGCGGTGGCCGGGAGTGGCCACTGCACTCCAGTCTGGGCAACAGAGTGAGACTCCAACT
>CAUYQG010166446.1:0-26348 GCA_963574415.1 Tarsius wallacei
TTGTTTTGTTTTTTTGAGTTGGAGTCTCACTCTGCCGCCCAGACTGGAGTGCAGTGGCGGCTCCCGGCCCCCGCAGCCTCGACCTGCTGGGCTCCAGCGATCCTTCCGCCTCAGTCTTCCAAGGAGCTGGAACTACAGGTGCGCACTACGACGCCCGGCTAATTTTTTTTTTTTGATTTATTGTAGAGGTGAGGTCTCGCCAAGTTGCCCAGGCGGGTCTCAAACCCGCGGGCTCAGGCAATCCACTCATCTCAGCCTCCCAAAGGTGCGGGATTACAGGCTGAGCCACCGAGCCCGGCTGATAAAGGAGTTTTATTCAGAATATATAAAGAACTCTCAAAGTCAGTAATAAGGAAGCAAACAGCCCAATTAAAAATGGGCAAAGATAGCCGGACTCGGTGGCTCAGCCTGTAATCCCTCGCTTGGGGAGGCCGAGGTGAGTGGATTGCCTGAGCCCGCGGGTTCGAGACCCGCCTGGGCAACTTGGCGAGACCTCATCTCTACAATAAATCAAAAATTAGCCGGGTGTGGTAGCGCACGCCAGTAATTCCAGCTCCTTGGGAGGCTGAGGCGGAAGGATCGCTGGAGCCCAGCAGGTCGAGGCTGCGGTGGCCGGGAGCAGCCACTGCACTCCAGTATGGGTGACAGAGTGAGACTCCAACTCAAAAAAAAAAAGAAAAAAAGAAAAAAAAATGGGCAAAGAATCTAAATCGCTATTTCTCTAAAGAAGATACAGATGACAAATAAACACATGAGAGATTCTCAACAGCTTCAGTTATTAGAAAAAGCAAATTAAAACCACAAAGAGATATCATAGTATTAGAATGAAAATGTCCAAAGTTAGGAAGACTGACCATGCTAAATATTGGCAAAGAATGTAAAAGAACTGGAACATTCATACACGGCTGGTGAAAATGTAAAATGGTATAACCACTTTAGAAAACAGTGGGGCAGTTTCTTAACATGTTACATTTGCACATACCATGTGACCCATTCATTTTGCTCATAGGTGTTTACTCAAGACAGATGAAAACATGTGTCCATACAAAGAATTGTCTGTGAATTTTCATAGTAGCTTTACTTGTAATAGCCAAGAACTGGAAATAACCCAAATATCCACCAATGGATGAAAAAAAAAATGTGCTGTGTCCATACAATAGAACACTACTCAACAATAAAGGAACACACTTTTAATACATGCCACAACATGGATAGATGGCAAAATAATTATGCTGAGTAAAAGAAGCCAGACATGAAAGAATGTGTATTGTATGGTTTCATTTGTTTAAAACTCTAGAAAATGTCAACTAATATATGGTGTCGAAAGCTGATCAATGGTTGCAGAGGGAGGGACACAGGGAGGCACAAGGGAGGAACGATTAAGGGGTCTTGGTGGTAATGGGTATGTTCACTATCTTGACTGTAATGCTGGTTTTAGAGTTGAATACAAATATCAAAACATCAAATTGTACACTATAAATATTTATAGTTTGTTGTATGCGAATGCTGTTTTTTAAAATTAGATTAAAGCCAAAAAAAAACACACAAAAAACCAAGTAGGACTCACTACCGGAATTTGTACTAGTAGTAAACATGACAGAAAAACTATGTTGTGTAAATTAGTTACAGACACTATATTTTAAAAGACCTCAATAGATACTTTTTAAAGCCAAGAACCTTTTGTAAAAGTAATCTTGATTGCGGAATCCATTTTTCTTTGTGATTTCTATTGTGACATATGGTGTTTCCTTAAGAAAGATATGCATAAGGCCAGGCATGGTGGCCCATACCTGTAATGGCAGCACCTTGGGAGGCAGAGGCAAGAGGATTGCCTGAGCCCCGGGGGGGTTCAAGACCAGCCCGGGCAATTTGGTGAGACCTCATCTCTGCAATAAATCAGAAAATTTGCTGTGCATGGTCAGTCTTCCTAACTTTGGACATATCATTGCCCTCCAGCCTGGGCAACAGAGTGAGACTCCTATTAAAAAAAAAAAAAAAAAAAAAAAGGATATGTGTCAAGTCTGCTGGGTTAGTGATAGCACAAGCCCACATCTTTCTGAGAGCTGAGCAACAATAACTTTATGTTGGTTGTGCTTCACCTTGAAGTTTTAGAGGACAGATGCGACAGCTGACTGTATCTACTGGTTAGTATGCCTACTGTTTAGTTCACTTGTTAAATTATGTGTTGTGATTAGGTAGTTACTCTACTTGGCATCTTGGCCAAACTGCAACTTGGGAACTTACATGTGTTTCATCAAGACAGCATTATAAATGCTTCAAAACGATTCATTTCCTCTTAACACAAATCTCAATGAGTACTTGCCTTGGGACTATTTATATGTGAAAGTTCCTTTTCAGCAGTCAAACAAAGTAAGGGCTACCAAATTTTAAAAGTATTTTGAAGTATGTAAGTTTTAAGCGTTCCGTGAAAAGATGTGACTTTGGGGCATGGTGGCTCACGCCTGTAGTCCCGCTTCTCAGGAGGCTAAGATGGGAGGATTGCTTGAGCGCAGGAGTTTGAGACTGCAGTGAGCTATGATCTTGCCGTTGAACTTCAGCCTGGACAACAGAGCAAGACTCCATCTCAAAAAAAGAAAAAAAAAATCTAATCTGGCTTTGTTACCATGGAGTAAAAGAATGCAGTAAATGGAAGGGATAAAAGTCAGCCATAGAACTTGACTTTCCAGATGTGTTTTCTGAGCTCATTGTACTCGGCAAGCATGAATGTGCTGGTTGGCAATTTTGCTCCTTTCTGCTGGGCCCATGGCCGTGGGACCCAGGAACCGTGTTCTTTCTTGCCTTGCCTCTCTGACTCTATAGCTGCAGTGACTCGGCCTTTCTGTCTTTCAGGGTGTGAACGGCATGTCTGTGGATGAGAAGCCTGACTCCCCCATGTATGTGTATGAGTCCACAGTCCACTGCACCAACATCCTCCTGGGCCTCAATGACCAGCGGAAAAAGGATATTCTCTGTGACGTGACTTTGATCGTGGAGAGGAAGGAGTTCCGGGCCCACCGGGCTGTGCTGGCCGCATGCAGTGAATACTTCTGGCAGGCGCTGGTCGGACAGACGAAAAATGACTTGGTGGTCAGCTTGCCTGAGGAGGTACGATCGTTTGTTTTGTGCAGTTGTGAATGGACGATTATTGACTTATAGAACACTGGCTGAGGGCCGGGCACTGTGGCTCATGTCTGTAATCCCAGCACTTGCGGAGGTCAAGGCGGGAGGATTGCTGAGCCCAACGAGTTTGAGACCAGCCTAGGCAATATAGTGAGACCTCGTCTCCACAAAAAGTAAAAAAAAGCTGGGTGCAGTGGCTCACACCTGTAACCCAGCACTCTGGGAGGCAGAGGTGAGAGGATTGCCTGAGCCCAGGGGTTTGGGACCAGCCTGGACAACTTGGTGAGACCTCGTCTCTACAAAAAATTAGCTGGGCATGGTGGCACGCACCTGTAGTTCCAGCTACGTGGAAGGCTGAGGCAGAAGGATCTCCTGAGCCCAGCAGGTCAAGGATGCAGAACTGTGAGCGTGCCACTGCACTCCAGCCTGGGTGACAGAGTAAGACTCTGACTCAAAAAAAAAAAAAATTAACCAGGTATGGTGGCATGCGCCTGTAGTCCCACCTACTTGGGGAGCTGAGGTGGGAGAATCACCTGAGACCAGGAAGTTGAGGCAGTCTTGAGCCATAGTTGATTGTGCCACTGCACTCCAGCCTGGGTGACAGAGTGAGACCCGACTCAAAAAAAAAAAAAAAGAAACTGGCTGACTAGTAGCTAGAAGGTATACCGTGTGCCACATCCCCTGTCCGGGTCTGATGTCACCCACACGTTAGGTCTGTGGTGTAGTCAGTTTCTATTTGATACATTTAAAGCCTCAGAGGTGCAGAATATGAGCAGAGCCTCTTTCTTTAAGAGAACCGAGGCTCACCTGCGGCTCAGTCACTCGTGGTTTCCAGTTCACTTACGCTTCGGGTTTTGAGTAGTTCAGCTTCAGTTTGGCGCAGTCCTCGAAGTGGGATTTGAATCACTGTGAAGATTTCTGTCTTTCAACTGGCGTAAGGATTGCTCGATTTCCCTTGAGAGGACGAGAATGAAGGCATTCACAGCACCTTCCTTGCTTGGGGGAAAAATAAAAGCAACCAGTAAATGCAGCAGCCATTAATAGAGGAAGGTTCTAAGAAATGTAAACGTGCTTTTCTCACCCTTGTTGAAAATACCCCGCTCAGGTTTCTTCATTACTTCAGTGAGTCTAGTCATTTTCGTACTTTTGGGGACACCAGTCTCTGGACCTGCTCTTTCCAGAGATGACAACTGGATGGCTTGAGCCGCGGGAACTCAAAGGATGGCCTTGACAAGGGGCAACCATAAATGGTCCCCTCTGGAGCAGTACACAGTTTCTTCCGTCACCCTGACTTCCTTCATGTTCATGGGACTAAGGGTGACGCTTTGTGTTCAGGGCAGAATAATTCCCTGTGCACCACCAGCTCTGTGAACAACCCTCAAGCCACCACCACCAGCTGCACAAGCTGTGTGCTGCACCACTCTTGGAAGTACACCTTTTTTTGCAAACAGTACCCCCAGAGCTGTGCAGTGTTCCACTGAGCAGCTCTTCACAGCAGTCTTAGGAGACACCAAAGGCCCCATCACCCAAATGTGAGGTGCTCACGGTTACAAGTAGCATTGAATTCCAGGGGTCACAAACCCAGATGCCTTCAGAGGCCTGGAAAATAGTATGACTGAGTAAAGCAGGCTGTATATAAAACAGCAGGAAGTGACGGGATAAATACCTGCTCCACCGAAAAGCATTCAAACTCAACATAATAAAATACGGTGGCTCTCTCCTGTAATCCCAGCACTGTGGGAGGCCAAGGCGAGAGGATCACTTAAGGCTAAAAGTTCGAGACCAGCCTGGCAACATAGCAAGACCTTGTCTATATCAAAGAAAAAAAAATTAGCTGGGCATGGTGTCACATACCTGTAGTCCCAGCTCCTTGGGAGGCTGAGGTGAGAGGATTGCTTGAGCCCAGGAGTTCAAGACTGCAGTGAGCTATGATTACACCATTACACTTCAGCCTGGGTAACAGAGTGAGACTCCTCCCTGCACCCCAACTATACAAAAAACAAATAGGGAGGCAGGCACAGTGGCACATGCCTGTAGCCCAAACGCCTCAGGAGGCTGAGGCAAGATCTCTTGAGCCCAGGAATTTAAGTGCAACCTGGGCAACATAGCCAGACACTGTCTTTTAAAAGAAAAAATGAATTTAAAATGTTTAAAAAGAAAACAAGTAGGAAAACAAGATATGGCAGGTGGAGAGGTCATCAGATTTCTGTGCCTGATTCAACAACAGCTGACGCACCCCTGCTCAGCAGGAGAGCGGCCAGCTGATGAAAATGAAGATTGCGTAAGCACTCAGCATTTTCCCATTAGTATCTTTGTCATACACTTGCCATAGGACGCTCTGTCACCACTCTTCATGCCACTAGCGGGTCGATAGCTAGAGAGGTTCCAGCACTAGGGGCAAAAGGACAGATCAGTTGAAGATGATGTACTTGGGCCTGGGATGGGGGTGGGTGGAGCATTCTGTGAGATGATAGGGGTGGGGGGCTGAGGATTCTGTGAGATGACAGATATTAAAGTTCTCAGGGCTGGGCATGGTGGCTCACACCTGTAATCCCAGCACTTTGGGAGGCTGAGGCGGGAGGATTGCTTGAGCCCAGGAGTTTGAGACCAGCCTGGGCAACACAGTGAGACCTTGTCTCTACAAAAAACATAAAACAAATGAGCTGGGTATGGTGGCATGTGCCTGTTAGTCCCAGCTACTTGGGAGGCTGTGGCAGAAGGACCATCTGAGCCCAGGAGGTCAAGGCTGCGATGAGGCCCGGTGCGGTGGCTCAGCCTGTAATCCCAGCACTTTGGGAGGCAAGGCGAGAGAATTGCCTGAGCCTGGGGGTTCGAGACCAGCCTGGGCAACCAGGTGAGACTTCGTCTCTACAGTAAATCACACAAAAAAAAAACTAGCCAGGTGTGGTGGCATGCATCTGTAGTTCCAGCTACTTGGAAGGCTGAGACAGAAGGATCACCTGAGCCCAGCCGGTCGAGGCTGTGGTGGCTGTGAGCGTGCCACTGCACTACAGCCTGGGTGACAAAAGTGAGACTCCAACTCAAAAAAAAAAAAAACAAGGCCACAGTGAACCATGATCATTCCACTTCGTTCCAGCCTGGGCAACCCCAACTCAAAAACAAAAGTTCTCAGCACAGTGCCTATCCTTTGGTCACCTAGAAGGACAACAAGAATGCCTTTCTTATTGACTCCAGTTCTAGAATTATCTGGGAATATTTGGAAAACTTCCATTATCCAGAACCATCTCAGAGAAAGTCAACTTATTATCTGTTCCCTGAGAACCATTTCATTTATATGCTTTTTACTGATTTTCAAAAAAAAAAAAGCTCTATTGCATTATAATCAAAATCGTACTGTATGTAATTTGGTCTCTCTGTGGTGACTCTGTCGGCTTGTTCTTGAGACTCCCTTAACCCCATACTGTAAACCTGGGCCTGCCCCACTTTGGCATAGGGATTTGGTCTGGTCACATCATCTCTCTAAGCCCCAGTTCTTACCTGCACAAACTCCTAAAATTCTGAAGTCCTCGAATTATTTATCTTTAGCAACACCAAAGAAAAATGTCAAGGAACTGGGATGCCAATGTACATATATGACATAAACCCAAAGTGTCTTTTTAATTTTATTTCTTTATTTTGAGTCAGAGTCTCACTCTGTCGCCCAGGCTGGAATGCAGTGGAAAAATGCTCACTGCCACCACAGCCTCAACCTGCTGGGCTCAGGCAATCCTCACACCTCACCTTTCCAAGTAGCTGCATTTGCCACCATTCCCGGCTAATTTGATTTATTGTAGAAATGAAGTCTCACCAAGTTGCCTAGGCTGGTCTCAAACCCATGGGCTCAAATAATTCTCTCTCCTCTGCCTCTCAAAGTGCTGGGATTACAGGCATGAGCCACCATGCCCGGTCTTAAAGTATCTTTTTTTTAGATCAGATCCCTGCTAATTGCTTGTTTCTTTCTTTCTTTCTTTTTTTTTTTTTTTTTTGGAGTTGGAGTCTCACTCCACCCAGGCTGGAGTGCAGTGGCACACTCACAGCCACCCCCCAGCGTCGACCTGCTGGGCTCCAGCGATCCTTCCACCTCAGCCTTCCAAGCAGCCCAAACTACAGGCGTGCATACCGCACCCAGCTAATTTTTGATTTATTGTAGAGATGAGGTCTCGCCAAGCTGCCTGGGCAGATCTCAAACCCGTGGGCTCAGGCAATCCACTCGCCTTGGCCTCCCCAAGTGCAGGGATTACAGGCTGAGCCAGATAATTGCTTTTTTCTATTTTTTTTTAAGTAGAGGTATATTATATAGACACTACACAAAAATCTACAATTTGACCTTTTGGATTGATTCCAGTGAAGTGGGAATTTGCGGTGTGCTAGTTTCCTTCTTCCTCGCCCTGTATAATAACCGCCACCCTGCATTAAGTACATCCTCCAGACCATTGAAATGTTCTGGTTGCTCATGTACCAGAGACCTTCAGACAGAGCCAGATCCTTTCTTTCCTATGAAACATGAATTCATCTTGTCAATAATCCAGCTGCGAGTGTCTTGTTGATGACACATGCAAGCCACACCAGCCACGATGGCTTTTTTCTTTGGATTTGTTGCTGTTTCTGAGGCCTCCTTGTTAGAGGCCTCCCCCTCTGCCCAGGGCACCTGCCAGTGGCCCCACGTGCTAGGCGTTGTTTTCTTCCGCTTGCTGTATGAGCACTGAAATCCCCCCCACAGGCTCAGTGGTAACTGTCACACCTAGCTCAGTGAATGATTTTATAGAATTTGAATTAAGTGGTAAATAAGCAAACATTTCAAACACTGCCTTGGAAAGTAGCTGTCTGGAACTAACTGGCATTTGTTTCTAGGATGTAAGAAAAGGCATTAGATTAGATCCTTGGAAAATCTCTAAACCGCATCACGGTCCTATCACCGAATTCAAATCAGCTTCTGGCTGTTCCCCGCCCTTGTTCACATTTAACCTGTGTGTGCTACCCTGCCAGCCAACTGCTGTGTTTCTCAGGAGGCCAGCATGGCCAAGCCTGAGAGTTCCTCCTGGGACCATGAAACCTCCAAATGCGTACTGCCGCCCCTTCCACTCCCCTGCTTGGTCATTCTGGGCCAGACCCAGATCTTGCTTCCAGCTACTGTCCAGTTGCAAAGTCCTAATCCTAGGTCGTGACTTCTGATGGGTGGCGCCATTGCAAGCAAGTTAGAGCCATTCACACAGAGCCCAGCATAGCCTCTACATGGAAGAGAGAGGCCTCCTTCTAGAAGTCAAGGAATAATTGAATTGTCTTGGTTTTATTTTTTGACGGAATGACAGTCCCTAAGATTTCTAGGACTTGAGTGTGACTCCATGTGTGTCGGCAAACAGTAGGTGATCAGCCCTCGTGCTCGGCATTTTCATGATATACTAAATAGACCGCTTCGTTTGTAATGAATATGTATGTTCCGTGCTAAGAGATGGCGAGAATGTGGTTGATGGGCCAGGCGTTGCAGGGCCGTTCTTCCCCTGCTCATGAAGCTTCAAGGTAGGCCAGCCAACACCTCCTTAGCTTCCAGGATGGGCTAGGTGCTAGCCATCTTGGAAGCAGCATCACAGTCACGAAGTTCAGTCTCATGGTGTGTGGAGTTCAGAGGGCAGGGATGCGACGTACTTCCTTAGAAGATGGCTTTGCACATCAACCCGTCCTTGGGAGGCTGCTTGTCGCCCTCATGGCATGCTAAGGGAAGAGCCGCTGTCAGGAAGTTACTGACAAAGCCCCACTTCCTTTTCTTGGCTTGTTTGTTCTGTCCTCTCATCCCCTAGGGAAGGGCCCATGCAGGGAATGACTATAGGTGGGGGTGGGGGTGGTCCCTGCAGGTGGAACTTAAGTTTGGGGGGGATAAATACATTTCAGACTCTCCTGGCGTATGTTCTCTATCTTTTGTGCTGTTTTCACACAGGCGCCTTCTCCCTTTCGGTCTCCTTCTCCCTCTCTGTCTCCCTCTCCCTCCCCCTCCTCCCCTCCCCTTCCTCTCTTCCCCTCCTCCCCTCCCCCTCCCCCTTCCCCTCTCCCTCCCTTCTTCCCTCCCTCTCTCCCTCTCCACTTTGGGGCAGATCTCATTTTTCAGTGCTAAACAAGAAGGAAAGCTGACCCAGAAGGATTCTGAAGAAAAGGCATTTGTTGTTAAGTCTTAACCACGGGGTGCAGTAAAGAACTTTTCTGCAGCAGTGCTGCCAAGCACAGATGCCAGCAAGGAAATTATGGAATCTTCTTGTCTGGAAGTTTTTAGAGGATATGAAAGCTGTTAATGTCTCTGGGATGGTTTAGGTTCAGTCTTTTAAGGAGGCAGAAAGACAGTCAGGATTATCTTTGGACCGTCCTTTCAGTATGTAATGTGCTACAGGAAGTATTTAGTGCTACAGCACCGGGTGACAACAGCCTGCGTGTGAAGGGGAAGGTGGAGGTTTGGCGGGAACAGGGGGGAAGCCTGGGAAGCGGTGTGACTAGGATGAGAGGACAAAGCCCTCACCTACCCTGCGCCCCACCCCATCCACCTAAATAAAACTCTAAAGACGGCATCCTTTGCCTGAAAAAAGAGTTCTAGGCAGATCAGATTTTAAGAGCCGTGAGAGGCTGGGAAAACCAGTATATTAGCCTTGGCATGTGAGGTCTTGAATATACCAGTTGATGTCTTTGGACTTCTTTTTTCCTCACTCATTTATTCAGTAAATATGCATCACGGTCCTGCTGTGTACCAAAGGACACTGTTCTAGATGCTGAATGAACCTAACTTACACTCCAGTAGGGAGGAGGAGGAAAGAGAGAACATTCGTAAATGTCAAATGCACATCATTGGATGCCATTGAGGAACATAGAACAGAGAAGGGTGTGAGGGAATGTCGGGATACGGGTCTTGCAATTTTAAATAGGGTGGCCAAGAAAGGCCTGTGGGGGGGTGACTTTTAGGAAAGACCTGAAGGAGGTGAGAGGGCCATCTGGGGGAAGAGTGAGCTGGGCAGGAGAAACGGAAAGGAAAAGATCCAGAGGCCATGGTGGATGTGGCATGTTTGACTCACAGGAACAGAGTGAGCCAGGGCAGCGTGGGAAGAGGCAGGTCACAGAGGTGATGGGGCCAGATGTGCGCCTCGGCTAACGCTGCACCTCTGCTTAGAATGCACTGAGCCAGTGGAGGTTTCACAGGAGATCATTCCGAGGGCCACGTGAGAGTAGGTTGAAAGAGTGCAAGGACAGAAGCAAGGAAAACATGTAAGGCGCTAAGGCTATAACCCAAGCACGACATGATGGCCTAGACCAGGGCCATCGCCGTGGAGTGGTGGTCGGTGTCAGATCCTGGTGATATTTTGAAGGTAGAGCTTGCAGGAATTTCTTACAAGTTGGATATAAGGTGGGAGGGAAAGAGAGGAATCGTGGATAACATCAAGATTTGGGACGTGTGCAGCTGGAAGAACAGAGTTGCCATTAACTGAGATTCGTGAAGACTGGGAGAAGTAGGCTGAGGAGGAAGGCAGGGACCAGGACTGGGAGTTCAGTTTTGTGTATATTGAGATGCCAGTTCACATCTAAGTCAAGGTGTCTAGCACAGTTGGATACACACGACCAGAATGTATGGGACAGGTCTAATCTGGAGAGGAAAGTTTTAATACCAGAATATTGTGAATACTGAAAGCCACAAGACTAGATATGGTCACTAAGGGAGTGGGGAGAGAGAAAAGAAAGGGGGTCTCAGGATTGAGCCTTGCGGCTTTCTAGAATTAAGAGGTCGAGGAGACGAAAAGGAGCCAGCAGGGCAGTGGTTACCAAGGAGGAGTAATCATTGAGGTGGGAGAAAAGCAAAAAGGTGTAGTCTGCTGTAAGCCAGGTCGAGAGTATTTCAGGGAAGATGGAGAAAGCAGCTGTGTCAAATAATGTCAATAGTCTGAAAAAGATGAAGGCAGAAAATTGACCATCCAGCAATTTGGAGGCCATTTGTGATTACACTGAGCACTTTTGGGGGAGCGGTAAAAGCAAAAACCAATTTGATTGTGTTCTAGAGAGAATGAGAAGAGAGGAATTGGAGAAAGCTAATGTAGGATGGTTTTGAGGTCTTTATGCTCTGTCCCTTTCACGCAACTGTCAAAGAACCTCAAGATGATGGGGCTGAAGCCCAGCTCTCTGAGTCACTGTTGGAGAAGAGCCAATAAAGAGAGGAGTCTGACTCAAATTAGACTCTCACATGAATGAGAAATAAACTTTTAGCTCAAGCCGTTAAGATTTGGTGTTTTATGTGTTACCACAGCAAAACCTAACCTATCCTGACTAATACCTGGGCTGATGGGAAAGTTCCGAGAGAGAGAGAAAACTTGATGATACAGGAGACAGAAGTCCAGTTGCTAAGTGAGTGTCCTTGAGTACACGAGAGCAGGTGGGATCAACCAACCAAACAGACAGACTCAACTTAGCAAAGTACATCCCTATTAGAAAATGACAGCGTTTGACTGGGTGATCTCTGAGGTCCTATTCCGTGTCATAGATTTATAGTTCTTGAACTTGGCTAGGTTCCTGCTGTAGGGGAAAGGAAGAAATCCTGCTGATCAGGAAGAAAGGAGAGATGTGTGGATGAAGAGGTGGGAAAATGGCATGAATATGGGAGGCAGACTGGCCAGGAGAGGAAGAAACCGCAGGACTTCAGACGAGGAGCAAGCTCAATTCTCTTACTTATTTCTGTGACAAACTCCCTGACTTTTTGGAAGGGTCTTATTGTCATTCACAGGAGCTGACAGTTAAAGAGCCGTAGGACCATCCGGCTAGTTAGTCACCTAGGACATGGGCGGATTGTAGAAGATGCCCAGCATGGTTCTTTAACCATTTCAGAAGGTTTTAGGGTTTCGAGAAAATTATTTCTCATTTAATGACCTCAATTTCAATATGAGTATGCAGGGAGTAACAATACTAGTTGCCACTCGACTTGCAGGGCTGCTGTTCAGATTAACGAAATGTGATACGTGAAACTTCTTGGAAGGATGGTGCTATAGAAACAGTAGGTGTTATTATTCCCATAAAAGGAAAGAACAGTCTTCTCTGATGAAATGGCTCTTACCTCAGAATCCTCATTAAAAGCTGTGTGCAATTTTCCAGGTTGCATTAGTGAGACTTGGCAGCAGCTGAAGAAAAAAAAAAGCAAATAAATAAGAAGAAGTCAAAATATTCCAGGTAACTACTAGCTGGCAAGTAAGAAGTTTTCAAGTCCTAGAATCGTACTGATAATTTTGAAACGCCTGCAGGCAGAACTTATTTATAGTAACGCAAAGGTGACTTCCAGCCCTGAAATCTGGGCCTCAGTCTCAGACAGAGGCACAAGAAAGCGAAACCATGGAAAGGGGAGCTAATACTATTGTGATTCCATCTCGGGAGGCTGCGGGATGATGCTGATGCCGAGGGAGGGAAATCTAGTGTGAAAATAGCCACAGCGATAGCTAATTTTAAAACCGAGACACATAAGCTGTTTCCAAACCTCTTACATTTTTTAAATCCTGAGGCCAGTAAGTCCTATTTAAAGAAACTTATGCAGAAATGCGTTCCTCTTTTGCCATGGTAGTAGGAGTTGAGTAGACAAAAACCTAAGACACGTCTAAAAATTATTTTTAAGTGACCTGATTTCAAAGACAGTTCTAAGGCTTCTTTTCACTGCACCTATGCATCCCTCATAGATGATGACCGCAGTAATCAGCTTTTTTTAATGGATTTTTCGCAAAGCCTTTGACAGTACAGTTGTTTGTACTGAATTTCATAGACTTAGTCACCCGTGTATCTATGTATTTTAAAACTCTTCTGTATATATGAACCAAATGTCCCTTACATTTATTTCTTTCTCCTGTTATGGAGTCTTTTCGCTATTTCAATTAAAGTTGATGATAGCTTTATAGACAAAGTTCAGAGTTATGAAGTTCCTCACTTGTTCAGTAATCGTAACTATTATTTTGTCATAGTTAAGCATAGAACCTGGGCCTTTAATAGGGTGCTTAATTAAACTTTTAATTCATGATAAGAAGTTAAATATCATTTGAGAGGATTTTTTAAATTATTTCTACTTCCCGTCCAGATTATAACCCCCCTCCCCCCAAAAAAGGTATGAGAAAGACATAATGGCTGGCAGCCAAGGGTATTGTGGGTCATGCCAACACGAGCTGGCAGCAAGCCACTGTCCAATTAGCATGGCTTCATCCGTGCAGAGTAATCACTCCTGAGTAGATGGTTGAGTCACTCCTGATGTGGTGGTACTTCACTCAAGCCAGTGCTTCTTAGAATAGGTTTCTTGTTCGCTGTTATTACCTATCCAACTTTGCCAATAAAAGTGCAGGACCATTTAGGCTGAAAGCTGAACGGAAGAGAAACATTGATTATGTATCTCATTTCTCTCTGTTTCCTGAAAACTGAGATTGCAATTAAACAGTGAAAGCGTGGTATGTTTTTTAAGTGGCTTACAAGAAAATACAGCTTCCACACCAAAATACTCAGAGCTGGAATCCAAGAGTCAGTTTTTGTTCTGTCTTTTCTTTGGCTGCTTTCACATTTGGCACAAATTGGAGAATATCAGTAAAGTTACCTAATAATCTTAATGGATTCTCATTTCATTCAAAAGCTGGAATGAGCTCTTTCAGGTTTCCAGTTCCATTGTTGGGGCGTTCACGACACTTCTGGTGGGTGTGCAGTCATAAAAGCAGACAGCTTTTGAAAGAGGCCCTTCTTATGGTGAGAACACCTGGAATCTTGGTTGGATAAACTGTAAGCCAGGAAACTGATTCAGGAATTTTTTAATAAAATGGATCAGATCCAGACATTGGAGTGATACGTGGTTGTCAGTTTAAAAAAAAAGCTGTACTTAGAAGCACAAAGAAAGTAGAATAAAATTGTAGGCACTAATCGGTTAATACCTTTATATTTATATTCTTGATTTGTTTTGGTTCCTACATTGCAGACCGGATAAAGGTTGGCCTGTTTTTGCTTTGCAGAGCAGAGCAATTAAACAATAGCACTCCTGGTTTCCTCTTGTGTCGGAAGTATTCTTTTTTCACATTAATTTGGTGCATATAGCAAAATTCATCACTTCACCATAGACTCCTACAATACGTTGACAGTCTCCCTAACTGACACTGGCACCACCTCCAAGCTAGCCAGTGATGCAGCGAGCTTTGCTGTGTGAGGTGGACTTTCATGTGCAGCCTGGCAAAGGCTGTTTGTGAAAAAGTTAATGCATTCCACACCCTGGGTGGGATGAAGCCAGGCTGCCAACAGGAGCACACTTTTTGACTGACTGGCAGCAAAGAGAAATACTGGCAGCTGTTCCCAAGCAAGCCAAAAGTTGGCCCAGAGATGAAAAAAAAAAAAAATGCTGGGACTTAGCCAACGAAAGATTCCTGGGTTTAGAAGAAAATCAAAAGAGGAATAGAGAAGGTCACAATTACAGGCCTCCAGCTTGGTTAAGTACCCGCACTTTGTTTTATCTTCTGCTTCATAGAGGACAGTATTACTCATTGCTACTCATTTTTTTCTCAGTCTTTACTGCTAAGCCATCATTTTTGTTCTGTCAGTTTCTTTAATTTTTTTGCTCTGTAGATGCAAAACCAAATGACAGATGATTCTTCCTAAAAGTAGTCTATAGATGACATCATTCCTGGAAACGATATCAACAGCCAGAACTGAGTAGAGCCGGGCAGGTCTGCGAGCAGTGGCCACACATTTGTGTGTGCCAAGCCATGTTGAGTGGCACTAGTCAAATGGAAGGACTTGCCGGGCATGGTGACTCACACCTGTAATCCCAGCACTTTGGGAGGGTGAGGCAAGAGGATTGCTTGAGCCCAGAAGTTTGAGACTAGCAAGGGCAACATAGACCTCGTCTCTACAAAAAAATTTTGAATTATCCAGGTATGGTGGCACGCATCTGTAGTCCCAGCTACTCAGGGGGCTGAGGGAGAAGGATTGCCTGAGCCCAGAAGGTTGGGGCTAAGGTGAGCTGCAAACTTGCCACTACACTCCAGCCTGGGTGACAGAGTGAGACTCTGACTCAAAAAAAAGAAAAAGAAAGGACTTATATGGGTCACTTCAAAGATCTGTCTAGAGAGACTCTCCTGATGCCTCAAGACGTATCTATTATTCTTGTTTCATTAGTTAGTAAAATGGCTGGTAGAGGAAACAGGGAAATTACTAAAAGGCCAGGAAGATGGCCACTGTCAGACCCCTCAAGGGTCTTACTCTGTAAACATGAGTACTCTATGACCATGGAAGACGTTTTGATGTTTGCACTGTTATTCTTCCTTCCCACCGAATGCCTTGAACTATGTGGGGAATATTCTGTGTTCTTCTTCTATCTGCCAAGTATCTCTGTAGATGCCCAGGAATTGAATTGTACCACACAAATAAGGGGTGGAAAGACTAACACCGTGGAATGCCAAGATTCAGAGTAAGAACGTCATAGTTTTGGGAAGTCATCCGAATACTGAGGGAAGATCATTGAAGCACACTCTTTGTAACTCTGGGGATTTTTTTTTGTATGAATTAAATCCATCTGATTTGCAAGATGTTCATGTTGAGAAATGCAATAACCTTGCAAAGTTCTGCTTAACAAAGTATCTCCATGCCTCCTATGTGAAGCTGTTGTAGTCGATGTTGACCAGATGTTCTCGTTCACTGGCAACAAGAAAAATAGCCTGCCAATTTTACATGAGGGATTTCAGCTATAATAAAGGAGAACTTTATAACAGTGCAAGATACTGGTCACTGGAGTAAGGTACCGAAAAATATAGAATAGCCTTCAGAGAACTCTGTGTGTGTGTGTATGTGTGTGTGTGTGTGTGTGTGTGTGTGTGTGTGTGTGTGTGTTGTGTTGTGTTTAAAGCAGATCCTTAAAAGGACAAGATGGCCTAAGTACAGTACTTCATAGAAGCCAGGGAATGGGCCATGTGACCCTTCATAGGTCCATTCTTTGGGGGATTGACTTAGAAATGGAAAGCAAACTGGGCATGGTGGATCACACCTGTAATCCCAGCACTTTGGGAGGCAGAGGCAAGAGGATTGCCTGAGCTCAGGGGTTCAAGACCAGCCTGGGCAGCTTGGTGAGACCTCGCCTCTACAATAAATCAACAAATTAACTGGGCGTGGTGGCACGTCCTGTGGTTCCAGCCACTTGGAAAGCTGAGGTGGAAGGGATGCCTGAGTCCAGTGGGTGGAGGCTGCAATGGCTGTGAGTGTGCCACTTCTCTCTAGCCTAGGCGACAGAGTGAGACTCCTACTCAAAAAAGAAAAAGAAAGAAATGTAAAGCAAGCTCATCTTCAAAGAACTTACAGTTGAAGAATCAAGGGACAGCTATAGAAATCAAAGGTGAATGATTCAGGAGCATTTGTGGTAGATGCCAAGTTGTATTGGCAGTTGTTTGTCCTGCTACAAAGATTCAGGTGGAGGGGAGGAGAGGAATTTTCTTCCATCTCTTCCATGGGTTCTTACCATCCAGAAGGAATGCTCACAGAATTGACAGGACTGCATTAGGGACAGAGAGAACCTCCAGGAAAGGACAAAGGCCCAAAAAGGGACACTCACAGGACATGGAAAAGCCAACTTTGATCAGCACAAATAGTAGATTTGGGGAAATAATTCAAAATGTTGCCACATTACATGAGGCCTTACTAGGAAGGGATAAAACGTAGACCAAAGAATTTAGACTTGATTGGAATGGAAACGCTGTGAGCTCACTAAAACACAGCGAGCCAAGAAGTGACATAACGAAAAACAATTTAAGGAATATCTATCTAGCAATGGAAGGCAGGATGGATGAGAATAAAAAACTAGGGCAGACAGAGAACACAGTCGGGAGACGCACCCTGAGCCTAACCGGAGCCGAAGGAGGTCTGCACCTGGGGAAAAATTGGGACAGTGATGCTGCCTTTCAGAGGTACCAGGAGACGGGATATGGCACATATGTGGGGCGAGAGACTGTCGAGCCTTGGTATGTATGCGTAGTGCTTTATGCGTGCCTGAGGCACTGAGATCACAGAGCTGAAGATGGAGGAGCGTCGGCAGCTAGGCGGTGACTAGACCACTGGGTCCAGTCCAAAGGGACTGATCCCTTTGAGAAACAGAGAAGAGAAAACAGGGCAGGGGCTGCGGCTAAGCTCCAACACTTGGGCTTCATTGCTGGTTCCTCTACTCAAAACAAGGCTTACTCTGAATTGCCAGGTTTAAGTTTAGCTTCATTTTATTTGGATAATATTTAAGCCCCAACAGTTTCCCAGACTGAGGATCCTTGTAGAGCTGATCCCTAAGTTACCTTTTAAGGTGTACACCTCCTAAGCGATATTGTGAGCATCAGTGCTTACTCAGCATAGCTGGGTACAAGCACCTGCAAGGAGCTGCCAGACCTCTAGAGGACAAAGCCTTTGTTCTCCAGGGTATTTTAATCCAGTGCCACATATTTTTTTTTTAATGCCATGGACAAATTTAGGTGAAGATGATCGCTTTGGGATTAAAATCAGTAAGATGAATCTTTGATGAACGTTAGTATAGTACCAAGCAATGAACGCAAAACAATATCTTTATCTCTCTTGCCCTCTTTTCCTTCTCTCTCCCTTTACACCTTCTCTCCCTCTCTCACACCCTCCCGCCCTCCCTCCATCCCCCCTTAGTCATAAGGGAAAAGTCAGAACTATGCCCAAGAAGATCAGACTGTCTTCATACTAAGCCAGGCAGGGTCAATCTGAGCATCACTCCTGATGCGTCAATCAGATACTAGGTGTCTTCTGATAAAAACATTCATGGACCAGGCATGGTGGCTCAAGCCTGTAATCCCAGCACTTTGGGAGGCCAAGGCGAGAGGATTGCCTGAGCTCCCAGGTTCGAGAACAGCCTGGGCAACATGGTGAGGCCTCGTCGCTACAATAAATCAAAAAAATTAGCCAGGCATGGTAGCGCACACCTGTAGTTCCAG
This sequence comes from Tarsius wallacei, assembly GCA_963574415.1. Classification (NCBI taxonomy): domain Eukaryota; kingdom Metazoa; phylum Chordata; class Mammalia; order Primates; family Tarsiidae; genus Tarsius; species Tarsius wallacei. Next base: position 18,069 of record CAUYQG010166446.1, read on the forward strand.
CTACTTGGAAGGCTGAGGCGGAAGGATTGCTGGAAGCATGCCACCGCACTCCAGCCTGGGCGATGGAGTGAGACTCCAACTCAAAAAAAAAAAAAATTCATGAAGTACGTGCTATCCCCAGTGAGGTGATCAGTGTATAACTGGACCCTACAAATCCTTGAGATATAACTTTCAGTTAGAGGAAGATCAAGGATTGGAGAGACAAGTTTAACAACACTGTGAGGAAGCAGCGAGACAAAACCAGAGGGTGGGTCGTTCTGCAGGATAAAAAACCTGATTTCTTCAGTGAGTCAGTGACATAAAAATGGACTGTGCTACAGGAAACAAGATTTAGAGGGTTTAAAACCCAGACACAACACGTGATCCTAGAGTGGTTCCTGGTTTGGACAAAGCGGGTATAAAGAACTTTGGGGGAAAGTGAAGAAACTCAAATGTGGCCTGGGCATTAGAGGAAAGGTGATGATAATGGGCAGAGGCAGATCAAGGAATAATATGCCCACTATAATCTCAAATTATGTAAAAATACGAATGTGAGTGTAGAAAGAGCCACGAGAATATGTGCTAATGTGTTAACAGGGTGACCTGTGAATGGTGGAAATGTCATGGATTTTTTTGTGTGTGTCTTATCTGCATTTTTAAGATTTCTTACAGTGTACGTTATTACATGCCTGTAATGATAAAAGGGTTATTTGAACAGATAGGTAGATGGCATGGAAGAAGGACAGCGAGATGGAGTAAAGTCGGGAACACAGTACTGGAAAAATGAAGCCCTGCAGTGTGGTTTTACGTGTGGTTTCAAAGTTTCTGTGGGCCTCGTGGGTTTTCTCCCTGAAGCCACCAGTGGGACCTAAAGGGACCAATGCTTTCTGGTCCCTTTTGTCCTGCCCAGGGCTCCGCATTCTCCTAAGAAACCAAAGTCTTTAACTTGGTCTGAAAAGGCTTACATTCATAGTCTTGTTGGTTAAATGGAAAATCATTCCAAGAACCAACAAAGGGACTCCATTTGATGTCTTCCAGTTCCTTCTAATGAGAAGTTTTAAGACCTTTCTTTCCTCATATTTACATTTACCTCAATCTTTGAAGTCTACAAACACCTTTGCATTTCTGTATATTTTCTAGAGCTACATCTCTGGAAATGACTAGTTTCCTATTCAGTGGAAATAATAATTCAAACGTTTTTCCAAGTCTCTGGTCCTGTGCATCCCTAGACAGAGAAGGTCATTCTTACCTTCTAGTCAAACCTTAGGTGACTGTGAAGGAAGCAGAGGATGTGAGGAGTGTCTTTCCTTTTCTGTCCCCTTGGTGTACAAGTACAGAAGTGGAAGGAAAGGAGAATCCTTTCATGAGTATTTTCAAACAAATATAAATACCTAGAAGTGTGTGCTTTGGAAGTCACTCAATAAGCATAACATACACTTCAGGCTCTGGTTGAATTTAGAATATCTCCAAGTAGCTGCTTCTTTGAGGATGTTTAGTAATAAGGACATGTTTTTGTGTTAATTAGATGGATGGTGACTTTTAAAAAAACATAGTAAAAGGGGCCATTTCCATCCTCAACTGAGCTTTGTAAAAAGAAGACATAAAATCGCCCCAGTTCCAAGAAAGCCTGGGCCCTGGTGTCCCGGAACCCACCCCACCATCCCCCCTCTCCACATTTGCCTGAACTGGAATCTGGGAACCATTCACTGTGGGCCCTGCAGTAGTGAGATGGTTTCCCTCCATTATGTCCGGGGTGTGGAAGAAGACAGCTGACACGTGTGTGACTGAGATTTCACAAGAGCGAGTCAGAGGAGAAGATGACCCGCACATGGCCTTCTCGCTGTGTCCTCACACTCACGGCTCATGATAGCCTTGACCTCCCGGGCTCAGGCGATCCTTTCGCCTCAGCATCCCTAGTTAACTGTTCCCTCCAGGCGTGCATCACCACACCCAGCTAATTTTTTTCATTTTTTGGTAGAGTCAAGATCTCACCGTGTTGCCCAGACTGCTCTTGAACTCCTAGGCTCGAGCAGTCTGCCCTCCACGGCCTCCCAAAGTGCTGGGGTTGCAGGCATGAGCCACCGCACCTGGCCTCTTCCTCTTCTTAGGACATCACCTCTCTCTGATTAGAGCCCCATCCTTGGGACCCCGTGTGGTGTGAGGAGCTTGTTAAAGGTTGTCTCCAAATACAGTCACACGAGGGGTTAGGGTTTCAGTCTGTGAATTGGTGGGGGATACAACTCACTCTCTAACAGCCCACTAGAAAATAATAAATTTGTCTTTGCACAAATTTATTATTTTTTAGTGGGCTGTTAGAGAGTGAGTTGTCCATTTATGTACAACCACACAACCACATACTGTAGTCATAAAAAAGAAAAAGGATGATCTCGGGAACTGATGTGGAGTAATTTCTTAGAAATATATATGCACTATTATGTGGTATGCTTCCTTTTGTGCAAAGAAGAAATAATATATCACTATAACATATAAATGTATGTATGATTTATAAATATATACACATATGTACACATTTGCATACTTTGTAAAATAAAAGGAAACAAAGGATAAACAAAAAACTAGTGGGAAAGTTTACCATTAGAAAGTAGGTTAAAACATGAAGGCTAAGCCGGGCTCGGTGGCTCAGCCTGTAATCCCAGCGCTTTGGGAGGCTGAGGTGAGTGGATTGCCTGAGCCCGCGGGTTCGAGACCCGCCTGGACAACTTGGTGAGACCTCATCTCTATAATAAATCAAAAAATTAGCCGGGCGTGGTAGCGCATGCCTGTAGTTCCAGCTACTTGGAAGGCTGGCCGGAGCCCAGCAGGTCGAGGCTGCGGTGGCCGGGAGCGGCTACTGCACTCCAGTCTGGGTGACAGAGTGAGACTCCAACTCAAAAAAAAAAAAAAAATGAAGGCTAGAAGGCATTTGTGAAAAAAAAATAAGCAGGTAGATATAGTGAAAGGATTAGGATAGGAGTGAAACTCTGAATGTATCTTTTTATTTTGTATTGACTTTTGAACCACTGAAATGTTTTACATAGTCAAGAAATTAAGATTTAACCAAAAACATGATAATCAGCAAAGCTGAAAATTTAAAACAAACAGAAAAATGAATTCACTGTATATTAAATTGAAAAAACAGAAAAAAGAATAAATTAGATTAACTTTTGAACATAGTACTATAACTACAGCCTCTATGGAACATTCTTCAGAACAACTGGACTGAACTTTTCAAAAGTATCACTGTCATGAAAGTCAAAATGACTGGGCATGGTGGCTCACTTTGGAAGTGGCGTGGTGGCACTTTGGAAGGCCAAGGCGAAAGAATCGCTTGAGCCCACAAGTTCGAGACCAGCCTGGACAACATCGTGAGACCTTGTTTTTACAAAAAGTACAAAAATTAGCCAGGCATGGTGGCATGTGCCTTTGGTCCCAACTACCAGGGAGGCTGAGGTGGAAGGATGGCCTGAGCCCAGAAGGTTGAGGCTACAGTGAACCAGGATCACACCACTGCACTCTAGCCTGCAAAAGGGTGAGAGCTTATCTCAGGAAGGAAGGGAGGGAGGAAAAGTCATGGAAGGTTTATCCTAGATCAAAAGAAACTAATAAAGCTAACCATGGTGGCTTGCACCTATGACCCCGGCTATACCAGAGGCTGAGGTGGGAGGATCACTCAAGGTCAAGAGTTTGAAACCAGCAGCCTGAGCGACATAGTGAGACCTTGAGTCTTTGAGAAAAAAAAAAAAACGAGTGGCTCCTAGATTGGGGGGGGGGGAAATCTCTAAAGGACATCCTTGAAGCAAGTTAGAGAATCCGAATGTAGGCTGTATATTAGTTTCTGATGTTATGTCAGCATTACTTTTCTTGGGTGGGAAAATGGTATTTGGGCTATATAGAATGTTCTTGTTCTCAGGAGATATATGCTGAAATATTTAGTGGTGAAATGTCATGATGTCTGCAGTTTACTTCCAGATGGTTCCGGGGGAAAAATATATATATATGCACGTGTGTGTGTGTGTGTGTTAGATAGATATAGATGGAGAGAAGAGAGCACACAAATTTAGCAAATTTAATGATTTAACACAATCTGTCTTCCCAACATCCCAGCTTTATCACAGGTGAATCCAGATCACATGTATGTGGATATGCATTTCTTTCATCTTTTCTGTGGACTGAAATTTTCAAGATAAAAAAGTTGGGGAAAATAAATAATGGACTTGGATTGGTTTTGTCACGAAGGTGCTCTACTCATTGAAGAAATATTCACTGAGCACTGGTACTGTGTTAAGCCCTGTTTTAAGTGCTAGGGACGTTGTAATGGATAAGACAGAGTAAGCTGGAGTTCTCATGGGCCCCCATTTAGTGTGGAAGATAAATAAGAAAACAAGATTACTTGAATTCTCATACATGCTAGAAGCAAAATAAAGAAGGATGGTAAGATAGATAGTGCTCGAGCGAAAGACAACGTTAGACAGGGTGGCCAGGGAAGACTTCCCTAAGGAGGAGTCCTTTAGGCTGAGACCTGAATGAAGGAGTCATTCGTTCATTCGCCAGGTCTGCACCGAGCGCCCACTGTGTGCACTATTCTAGGTACAGAATGGACAAAACTCCCTGCCCTCACGGAGCTTATGTCCCAGTTAGGGAGGACAGATGGGAAGCAGAATAACCTGAATTGGTGACCAGAGCTACAAGAGAAAATAGAGCAGCGGGGGGAGTCGTTAGTGAGGACAGGAGTTGAAATTTCAAACGTGGTAGTTAGGAAAGGGCTGACTGAGAGGCGGCGTATGAACAAGACCCAGGGTCCGAGGGGTGAGAACAGGGGACCTGGAGGAGATGGCTCACCCAAGGCTGATGGGCCATCTTCCTGACTTGGGCTTTTCCTGCTGACCGACTAGAAGCGGGATGTGAGGGAAAGAAAAGAATCCGAGATGATGGTAGGTTTGGCCCTGGTGAACCAGAGAGATGGGAGCTTCCATGAACTGAGTTGAGAAAAACTGCCACGAAGCAGGGATGGGAGAGAACACAAGCAGTTGGGTAGGTGCCTGGCAAGGTTCGTGGGTGACCAGCAGCCATAACTGAAGCAGTCCAGTGGAGGAGAAAGGAAGACGCTTGAACCTGAGAAATGTGCAAGGATCGTTAGGAGTGCCTTGTCAATATCCTTTTTTTGTTCTTTTTTTTTTTTTTTGAGTCAGAGTCTCACTCTGTTACCCAGGCTGGAGTGCAGTGGGTACGATCACAGCTTCTCATAGCCTTAACTTCCTGGGCTCAGGCGATCCTTCCACCACAGCCTCCCAAATAGCTGGGACTACAGACGTGTGCCACCATGCCTGGCTTACTTTTTTATTTTTTGTAGAGACGTGGTCTTGCTATGTTGCCTAGGCTGGTCTCAAACTCCTAGGCTCAAGCAGTTCTCCCACTTCGACCTCTGAAAGTGCTCATGCCACCATGCCCAGCCATAAAAATCGTTTAATAGAATTTTTTCACTTACAAATTAACCTATTGGTAAGCTGAACTCTATCCACTCGAGGAAAAGGTTATTAGATCAGGCAGGGTGGCTCACACCTGTAATGCTGGCACTTTGGGAGGCCCAGGGCAGGAGGATCACTTAAGGCATGAGTTAGAGACCAGCCGGGGCAACATAATGGGTCTTCGCCTCTACAATAAAATTAAAAAGGAAGGAAAAGGTTAACTCCTAGTTGACTCTGGCTACTGCCTCTCAGGGTCTAGCTTTCCGCGTGAAACTGAGGGAGGCTTCTTTTGTTCTTGGTGCTGGATGGAAGTTTCGGTGGGAGAGGAGAAATTTGTGCCGAAGATGTGGTCCTATTCGGTGACCTATGAGGTGACGCTGGTGGGAGTGGCCCCGCAAAGTTCAGCTGGAGTGTAACAGTGGTTCCCAGACATTTTTTGCCAGTGACCCCTTTGACATGTGACTCAATTTCACAGACTGCCTTTCCGTTTTGATGCCAGATTTTCCTTCCTTCTCCGCCCCGCACATGAGTCCATGAGGGACACACATTCTGAGCATACTTCGCTCCTCAAGCGCAGGCGCTGACACAGCTCTGAGACTATTCATGCACATTCCACTGCCGCTTCTCTCCCCCCAAGATGCCGACGAGACAACTCTAAAATAATGCAGCCTTATTTATTCAGAGTCCTCCTCCCCCAGGAGGATGCTGAGAGCTCTTCGTGAGAATTCTTCCAGGATTGCTGAGGTCCTGTGGACTTGCAAGAATGTACTTGACCTGGGGACCCAGACAGCTAGGGCCCCTCAGTAGACGCTTTTTGGTGGAGGCTACAGGCCTTGAACCCACCTGCCAGGAGGACCTTCCTAGAAGACGTCTTGCCAATGTGGTCCAGCCCAGGAGGCCAGCCCAGGGGATTTCCCTTTCTGACCAACACCTGGACAGAAGAGGAATGAAATCGTCCTTCCTCTTTCTCTTTCTACTTTATCTTCCCTCCTCCCTGGGTCTCTTTTTAGAGCTATATTAATGAGATACACCAGTCACCAAAGAAAGATACTGTATGACTGCGTTTGTGTGAGCTATCTAAAGGAGTCCAGTTCAGAGAAACTGAAGATCAATTGGTGGTTACCAAGGGCTGGGGTGTGGGCAATGGGGAGTTATTGTTTAATGGGTGTACAGTTTCAGATTTCCGAGATGAAAAACTTTTGGAGACTTGTTTTCCAGCAATGCGAATATATGTACCACCCAACTATGGACATTTGTAGGCCACATGGAATGTTTCTGAAAAGAGTATGGCTGCCTTACCCTCTGAGTCCTCCTCCCTGGCTCCATCTTGTGGAACGGGAGGGGCACCCTCTGCCCCAGCATGGCCATCTGTGACCAGGGGCCAAGGGCCAGCGAAGGCACTTCCACTGCCAGCTACACAACACGACACCTTGGTTTGACTGTTCACCTCAAATTTGTGTCTAGAGTTTCACTTAGAATCAGTAATTAGAGATCAAGCTCACAGATCTGGGAGAAGTTCCCCAGAATTTTTAACCCAGAGTCAAGTGCTAGCCATGGGCACAGAAAACAGACAACTACACAGGAGCTAACACAGGTGACCTCCAGGAACGAGGAGGTCCCATCATTGCATGAACATCTCTTTGGCCTTTGTCTCAATTTGCTCATAAAGAACTATATTCTCTCCTGATTTCTGAACAATTACAGATAGTTGTGACTATCACCCATGAGTAAATCCCAGTACGCGTAGGCATGTTTGAGAGGATATCCTTCACCGCATCGCGCTTATTTCATTGCCTTGCGTCCTCTATTCTTGTCAGATTCTGGTTCTTTTCTACCTGTGAGTAAAGATTCTGAAATTGCCTGGTTTTCTCCTAAAACCTGTCCAAGAGGTTATTAAGGAGGAAAGACTTCGGGCTATTTTCTCCGGCCATTTTAGGGTAGGTACATAGAATGGCAGAGCATGTTCCACACTGATGATATATTTTCAGTGGCTTGGCTTATTATTATGTCAAGCCCAGAAAATACAAGATGGGGCATGCTGCTATCCATTCAGACAAAGCTGTGGGTCTGTGTGACTGATTTCCCCGGCTCACCTGACAGGTCAAAATAGAAAGCGCTTGCTTGTTCAGTGAGGGAAGCGAATGCCTGGAAATAATGCCCTGTGAGTGAATTGAAACTCACACTGCTGCGGTCTTCGTTTATTTCACTTCAAGCTTCTACACTCGGACAGCTGAATTTTGTTGAATAAGGAATGATGGCCTTTGAAAGCTTACCTATACTTAGGAAGTCATTGACTTCTTTTATTTTTTAAAAATACTGCCTTCCAGCCGGGCTCGGTGGCTCAGCCTGTAATCCCGCGCCTTGGGAGGCTGAGGTGAGTGGATTGCCTGAGCCCGCGGGTTCGAGACCCGCCTGGGCAACTTGGCGAGACCTCATCTCTACAATAAATCAAAAAAAATCAGCCGGGTGTTGTAGCGCGCGCCTGTAGTTCCAGCTTCCTGGAAGGCTGAGGCGGAAGGATCGCCGGAGCCCAGCAGGTCGAGGCTGCGGTGGCCGGGAGCGGCCACTGCACTCCAGTCTGGGTGACAGAGTAAGACTCCAGCTCAAAAAAAAAAAATACTCAAGATAATAAATTTTATGTTGTGTGTGTGTGTGCGCACGCATGTGCGTGTGTGTGTGTGTACCACAGTTTAACAAAAAAAAGGAAGGATTAAACTAAAATATCATGCTCTTATCATGGGGAGAGAAGGTATTAACTTCGGATCAGAGACCAAAGTTCATAGATAGTAACAATGATAACAATGTTTTCTTTTTTTTAAATATTCTATTTTAAAGA
>CAUYQG010166459.1:0-21884 GCA_963574415.1 Tarsius wallacei
CACCTTTTGGCTATCATGAATCCATGAGCACACAAATAAAGACCCAGCCTTCCTTCTTTCAGCTGCATACTCAGAACCAGAACTGTGGCATCATATGGTAGTTCTACCTCAGTTGTTTTGAGGAACCTCCGTGTGGTTTTCCAGAGGTTGCACCATTTTACAATCTGGCCAACTGGGCAAAAGGGTTCCCTTTCTTCACATCGCCACTAAAGCTTGTCATTGTCTTTTTGATGGCAGCCATCCTAGTGGCTGTGAGGTGATTTCTCATTGTAATTTTGATTTCATTTCTCCAATGACCAGTGATGTGAGCATCTTTTCTTGTGGTACTGGCTAATTTTATATCTTCCACAGGGAAAAGTCTATTCAAGTCCTTTGCCCATTTTTAAGTTGTTTTTGTTGTTGTTGTTGTTGAATTGTAGTAGCTTCATATATTCTGATTATTAACTTGCTATCAGATATGTGATTTGCAATTATTTTCCCCCCTCCTAAGCCATCTTTCCACACTGTTGTGTCCTTTGATGAACAGATGTTTGTAAAAGTTTGATGTAGGCCAGGCTCAGTGTCTCAGCCTGTAATTCTAGCACTTTGAAAGGCCGAGGTGTGCGGATTGCCTGAGCCCGTGGGTTCGAGACCAGCCAGGGCAACTTGTGAGACCTCATCTCTACAATAAGTCAAAAATTAAGTGGGTGTGGTAGCATGCACCTTTAGTTCTGGATACTTGGAAAGCTGAGGCAGAAGGATCACCTGAGCCCAGTGGGTTGACACTGGGGTGGCCATGAGCATGCCACTGCATTCTAGCCTGGATGACAGAGTGAGACTCAAACTAAAAAAAAAAAGTTTGATGTAGCCTCACTTATCTATTTTTGCTTGTGTTGCCTGTGCTTTTGGTGTCATAGCCAATTAATCTGTGGACATCCCGTTTTCCCAACACATTTGCTGAAATGACTGTCCTCTTCCTACTGACTAGTTTAGCATGCTTGTCAGAAATCACTTGTTCATATGAGGGTTTATCTCTGGGCACTCTATTCTATCATATTGATTTACATGCCTTTATGCCAGCACCATATTCTTTTGATTACTGTAGCTTTGTAATATGTTTTGAAGGCAGCAAGTGAATAAATCCTCCAATCATGTTCTTTATTCAAAGTCAGTATGGCTATTCGGGGTCCCTTGAGTTTCCATAATTTATAGAATAAAACTTTTCTATTTCTGGAAAAAAAAGCCATTGGGATTTTGACAGAAATTGTATTGAATCTATGGATTGGTTGGGTAGTGCAGACATCCAAATAATATTAATTCTTCTAATTTATGAAAATAGGTTGTCTTCCCATTTATTTCTTTTTAGTTTCTTTCATCAACACTTTGTAGTTTTTAATGTAGAAGTCTTTTACATTCTTTATTGCTTATTCCTAAGTATTTTATTTTTTATGCTGTTTTAATTTCTTGTTGATTGTTCATTACTAGTAATGCAACTACTTTTTGTGTTTTGTATCCTGAAAATTTGCTAAACTTTTGTGGATGCTTTAGTGTTTTCTATATAAAATCTTGTCCTCTGCTGTCTCTATTTTGTGCATCTGTAACAGAGTACCACAAACTGGGACTTTATCAAGATTCTGAAATATTGGGGGCGGAGGAGGTGTCCATAGCTGGTGAAGACCTTCTTGCTGCATCATCCCATGGCAGAGGGGCACAAGAGGGCCCACTCTTGAAAGTCCACCCATGAGGGAGGTGCTATCATGCCCAATCATGTCCTAAAGGCCACCTCTTAACACTGGTTCTATGGCCATTCAATTCCAACAACTTGGGAGAGAACATCCAAACCATAGCACCCTTAGTTTGTTTTTTATCATGAAAGAATATTGAATTGGCAAATGTTTTTTCTATATCAGTTGAGTTTTTTTTAAAATTCTATTTATGTGGTATATTTCATTGTATGTTAACCAATCCTTGCATTCTAAGAATAAATCCCACTTGGTCACTGTATATCTTTCTAATGTGCTATTGAATTCTATTTGCTAGTATTTTGAGGATTTTTCACCAATATTCAGGAATACTGTTCTTATTGTTTTTCTTATAGTCTTTAACTGGCTTTGCAAGAGTAACACTGGCCCCAGTAAGTTTGGAAGTCTTCCCCCCTCTTCAACTTTTTTGTTTTGTTTTGTTTTTGAGTTGGCGTCTCACTCCATTGCCCAGACTGGAGTGCAGTGGCCGCTCCCGGCCACCGCAGCCTCGACCTGCTGAGCTCCGGCGATTCTTCCGCCTCAGCCTTCCAAGTAGCTGGAACTACAGGTGCGCGCTACCACGTCTGGCTGAATTTTTAATTATTGTAGAGATGAAGTCTCGCCAAGTTGAAGAGGATTGTTTTTTTCTTTAATGTTGGGTAGAATTCACCAGTGAAGCCATCTTATCCTGGGCTTTTCCTTGTGGGGTAGCTTTTCACTGACTTAATCTTCTTACTAGTTATAGATTTGTTCATATTTTTTATTCCTACATGATGTAATTTTGGTAGATAAACCTTAGTTTTTAACTTTTTCAAATGCAAAAATTAAAAGCAGAGGCAACCACTGTTTTGTGGTTTTATCCGGTTTCTGTTAATATGAACATTAAAAGTATTTAAAAATGGGAATACGCCTTACACATTATATCCTGAACTTTGCTTTTACATTTTCTGTTGTTTTTTTCCCAGAGGCATTGCATAATTTCTTCTGATCTCATGACACCAATTCTCTTCAGCTCTCTCTTAATTCTTTTGAGATTTTAAATTTCGATGACTATTTTTAGATTTTTTTTCTTTGGTTTTTCAATTTTGTCATGTCATCCATCAGATTTTGACTTATTTTTGAGCTTTTCAAGCATATATGATAAAGCCCCTCTTAGTTTTACCTTAGCATCTCAGTAAATCCCTTTTTGTGATATGACTGGAGTGCTATCCTTTGTGGGTGGAGTGTTGTCTGGTGAGTGGCATTTCACTAATGCTTTGCCATTTTAGAGGTAGTTTCTTGGCATGAGGCTGCATGGTTTTTGTCCAGCCAGAGTTCTTGCAGCTCCCTCTATCCCTCTCACCCCCTCCAGCCCAAGGTAAACCACCCTTCAGTGCCACATTCTCAGGTTGACAGGAAAGCCTTTCTACCATGGAAACAGTTTATTATGGAATTATTATTATAACAAGCCCCTATCCATAGCTTTGGTAACATCTTTGTAAAAAAAAAGTTTTATCTAGCATTTCTGTTGAGTTTGAAGTAGGAGATAAGGTTTCCTGTTTTAACTCCGCCCATCATCCCTAGTAAAACGATCTTTGCTTTTAATACTTATACTGTCTTGAAGGTGGCTCCCATGTTCTTTATCCACAGCATGGCAAACTAATCACCAACTTACTTATATAGTCCCCACTAGACACTTCAGTAAGTCTTTTTCTACTACAGATACTGCTTTAATAAGTCTTACAGATGTAGACATACTTGCCAAGAGGAATTGCCCAATCAAAAGGTCTAAGTATTTATAAAGTAATAAATTACAAATTTGCTCATATTATACCAATACATATGTTTGCCAACTCTAAGACTTTAGGTAAGAGGTAAAAGTGCAATACCTAATTTATTATGTCAAGGCAATGCTGACTGCAACAAATACACTAAAAAAGCCTAGTTTAAGAGGTCAGGCATTTGAAAATCCATGTGTTCTTTAAGTTTTACCTCTGGTAAGCTGGTGCCACTTTTCAACATAATATGTTACTAATAAGACTTCCTGGGCTTTCCTTGAGGTCTTCCCATTTTTCTTTCCATTTCTTTTTTATGTTGATGTCCCTTATATCTCTCAGCCATTGGCACAAGCTCCTCTGCAATACTCTGAAATTATTAAATGTGTTATTAGAATTCTGAGTTCTTTTCTCCAATATGCTACAATGCCTCCAAATCATTTCAAGTCATTCGCATGCCTGGTTACACATCTTTCAAACAGGAATGTCTCTCTCTAAACCCACCTTCAGGCTACACCACCGGCCAGGGCCATCACGTGCCTTTACCTGGTACCGTTTCTCCACATTCCTCCTCACCTCTGGGCCTTACACTGCCCCCCTGCTGGAACATTTGCCCTGCCACTACAGCTTTCCGTACCTCCACCCACTGGTTTCTTCCCCAGTGGGGCTTTCAGGGCTCACCTCCATCGCGTGAGGTTACCCGATCATACGTGTATAGCTCCATATTGTTGCCCTGGTGTCACCCTCATAACATGTTTGAGCCTTTTCAATGTTTACATTCCCTGAGAAGCAGCAAGCCCCAGGACCTGGCATCACTGACAGATGACACACCAGGAAACTGAGGTAGATTTCTAATGTCCTGCGCACACCCACCTGATTTGCTCTTTCCAGGATGCTGATCAGTTCAGGGGCAACCCTCCAGTCATTCCTGGTGATAAGTGTAATCGACTCTCCAGTCCTCCTTCAGAGGGGAAAAAACGCATGTGGTTTCATTTGGAAAATGTGTTCAGTTAATACAGACTAAAAGAGAACAGAATAAAAACAGGGGAGCCACAACTTTCCCACCACCAGCCCAGTATGTGTTGTGCACAAGATTTAGGGTCCGAGATCTGGAATCTAAACCTGCAGTTGTTGAACCCGCACACGTGGACGTATGACAGCAGTGCCCTTAAAATGAAGAGGCTTCTCATGCCTGTGCTAATTTGTACTATTTGCTAGCAACGTCCAGAGTATCCACTGGGTACAGAACTCAGTGGTCACACTGTAGATGTAAGAAGGGTAGAACTGGACACAGCTGTATGAGGCCAACCACGGGGGATCTGGTTGAGTCTAGAACAAGCCAAATGGCTAGGGAGAAAGTGCAACAGCCAAGATTCTGAGGAGCAGACAATTTACAGGTGAGAGAAAAAAATGGGTTTCTGGGCACGATGTCTGTGAGGGGAGCCCCGAGGATCTGGAACTGGGTAGGCCGTGCTCACGTACCCTGCGCGTCCGGTGCGCCCTATTCGGTGCACATATTCTTCAATGTTCCGTGGAAAATCATAATTATAGACGTGTGTAATATCATGGACATCAAGACCACGGGATGCCAAGTCAGTTGCAATTAATATTCTCGCTTTCCCTAAGGAATCAAGTCACATGAATGTTGACTCGTTCTGGTATAAACCAACCAAAGACATAAATGAAATGTATACTGCCCTTATCATACAATCAGGTTAATTATCACTTACATTAAAATGCTCACTTAGTAAAAATGGAAAATGGAGTTTTAACTTTTTTTATCTGTTACAATAGATACCATGAGTCAGCAAATGGTTCTTGAAACCTCTGAACCATGGCAGGAAAATGTTTTTCAGGTAAATTGAGATCTATTCTCTGTTGCAAATTAACACTGTGGTATCCAGGCTTAAACATTCTTTGGGGAATTTAGTTAGCTCTTGGCAGATTAATATTTAGAGCTCTGACAAGAATAGTTTTGGGATACAAAAACTGAGAACAAACCTTAGAATGGGTTTCCCAAGCCCAAGTATTGCACTTATTTTAAATTGCAACAGGCAAGCCACAGTGGCTCATACCTGTAATCTCAGTACTTTGGAAGACTGAGGCAGGAAGGCTGCTTGAGCCAGGAGTTATAGACCAGCCTGGGCTTATCTCTATACAAAATAAAAAAAACTAGCCAGGTGTGGTGGCGTGTGCCTATAGTCCCCGCTACTTGGGAGGCTGAGGTGGAAGGATCACCCAAGCTCAGGAGGTTAAGGCTGCAGTGAGCCGTGATCATGCCACTGTGCTCCAGCCTGGGCGACAGAATGAGACCCCAGTTCCAATTAAAAATAATTATGATAAAAAATAAATTGCAGCCCATACTAATTACATAAAAGTACCTGCTTTAAAGTTCTCTAATGTTCTTTCCCGATCTCTCTGTTCTCTATCACCATGAAGAGATTCTACTGGTATATTTCCAAGAATCAGGTCGCTTGATAAGTGGTCCACACTGAAGCAGAAGATCAAGTCAGGACTCCTAAGTGCTTATTCTAATACCACCCATCAATTCACTAGTTTTACTTGTATTACCAATGTTTGAAATAACATAACAGACACATCGCTCCCACTTGAAATGAGCATGCAAGTAGAACTAATCATACACAAATCAATGATTAATTACAATGGACATACAAGAAAAAATACCTACAGGGTCTCTCGGCAAACAAAGACAATAACTTTGTCTCTGGGTGAAATACTCTCTAGAAAAGTTTGGATATGAGTTCGCTTTTCTTCCTCTGTGGTGACGATTATATTTTGCTTCACTGAACTTACAGCCTAAAGGATTCAAAGAACATGGCATGTTAACAGGAAGGGAGAGACTCCATACGTAAGCTAAAAATACATCTTTTTTTCTATCGTTGACTAATGTTTTAATAAACTCCTATCAAAAGTACTTGTTTCTACTAAAGATTTATAGCTTTGCTATTACAATAGCAAAAACATGGAATCAACTGTGCTTCCCATCAAAACTGGACTGAATAAAAAAAAGTGGTACATATACATGATGGAATATTATGCAGCCAGACAGAACAAATTATGGACTTCACAGCAACTTGGATGGATTTAGAGTCTATAATATTCAGTCACAGAAACAAAAACCTGCGTACCACATGTTCTCACTCATAAGTAGATCCTGAACATTTACCATAATACTATAAGAAAGGGATTGGCAGTAGTTGGAAATTGCTTGGGGGGGAGCACATAACATCAATAGGGTACCTGACCTCAAACCAGGTAAGTGGGGACCAAAGGGAGGCCCAAACTTTACCTGCATGATGACCACTTGTATATCTAAACCTGAATTGTACCCCATATCTTAAAAAAAAAAAGATGCATGGCTTGGCCTTTATTATTTATTCACAAAAATCAGTTGGGAACATGGAATGCTTGGCAGAGTGTGCTCAAGACAACTGGTTACCATTGTAGGAAAAGGAAATCATCCTGAGGTGGGACAAGCCTCACAAAGGCTATTGTCCTGAATTTTGGGTATTGCCCTTGCAATGAAAGATGACCAGCTTATGACAAAAGAGTCTCAAATTCAACGAGTATTTTGACAATACAAAATCTCAAAATACGTTGGTACCATCTTTGATCCATAAAGAGATGAAATATTTATCTCTTTGAGAAAATAGATTTTAGTAGTATTTAATAAAGGGAAAGAATCAAACATCTGTACTGTCTTTCCTGAATGGCGAATCATTATTTTATTAGGTTAATTAGCATTTTTCGCTTGCCCATGGAACGCAAATGTCGCATGATGGTTAACAGTTCATCATGTTTGCCAATTCTTGGGTTGACTGGATCATCATGGACTGAAACATTTAAACAGACTTCATCAAAGCCTGATGGTCTTCCTGAATGTGGAGATTCACTCAGGTCAAAGAGGCTCATTTTGGAATGACAAAACCGTGTGTTCTTGCCTTTCTTTCCCTGACTGCATTCTCCCTGGACATGGCACAAATGTCTTGAGTTTACTCCTCTGTTAAACTCAAACAGAAGATGTCAGAGTGCTTGGTTTTTCCCATTTGACATTCCATCTTCTTTAGCCCACAAATAGCACTAACTCTCTTCAAATCTGCAAAATGCAAGGAGTATTCACAAGCACAACACTGTCCCTTCAAATGACAAACAATCAACAAACTCCCAACACTGCAGTGTTTCCATGCCAAAAACAAAAATCAAAAAAAATGCTGTGAACTTATGCATCAACCTATATAAAACAAGAAGTATTTGATCACCAGTTGTAAATCCCTAATTAAATACTGGTCTAGGCAACAACCCCCTTATTATTGATCAAATGAAAGGCAAATTCCACCTCTTAATGATTAAGCAGAAAGCCAGAGAGCTTCATAATGGAGGGATTTGATTGACACATGAACTGCATGGCCAATCTTAACTTCATAAGAAGTGAACAGACATGTTTATGCAAGTGTGTAGACTTGTGCTTAGACCCGATACAAAAAGTGTTAAAATGAGATTTCTGTAACCCTGCGCCTTGGGAGGCTGAGGTAAGTGGATGGCCTGAGCCCGCGGGTTCGAGACCCACCTGGGCAACTTGGAGAGACCTCATCTCTACAATAAATCAAAAAATTAGCCGGGTGTGGTAGCACATGCCTATAGTTCCAGCTACTTGGAAGGCTGAGGCAGAAGGATCGCTGGAGCCCAGCAGGTCAAGGCTGCGGTGGCCGGGAGCGGCCACTGCACTCCAGTCCAGGCAACAGAGCGAGACTCCAACTTTTTCAAAAAAAAAAAAAAAAAAAAAAGAGATCTCAAAAAATGTGAACACAAGTTGATGTTATTATTTTATAATATTGTAATTTTAAATATGAGATGATAGTACTGTAGTTATTAAAATGCATCCTTCAGACACATGTACCGAAATATTGTTGGATAAAACTAAATACATCTGGGATTTGCTCTGAAATTGGACAGTGGACAGAGTAGCTATGTTCAGACTTTTCATAATAAAAAATGTTCAACAGTAGCAGCAATAAACACAAGCTTACAACTATATCCAGAGTGCCAACATAGACAATCATCGGTTCTTTCAAGTATGACTGTGCAAGTCGACGAACAGAATACGGCCAAGTTGCACTGGAAATACAAGATATCCAAATATTAAAATTTATTGTAAATCAAATATTACTAAATTTCCTTAAGCATGTTATGAACCGATGTACTCATTAAAGAGCGACTTAGTACTTCCTATCTTTTCAATTTTTAACAGGTTTTATAACAATTGCTCAACTACAGTAATACTACTAGATGAAACCTTTCAACTGGTTTAATAAGTAGGTTTTTATAAACTAGAAGGAGACCTATACATCTTCAACTAAATTGTAACCTATGTAAAGAAAAGAAAAGGATGAGTGTTAAGTGGATTTTCTCTCTTGGTGTTTGTAAAAGACAAGAAGCTGCTGGGTATGGTAACTTGCTTGTCATCCCAGCATTTTGGGAGGCCGAGGCAAGAGGACTGCCTGAGCCCAGGGGATTGAGACTAGCTTGGGCAACTTGGCGAGACTTTGTCTCTACAATACAAAAATTAGCCAGGCGTGGTGGCACATGCCTGTAGTTCCAGCTACTCAGAAGGCTGAAGCAAAAGGATTGCCTTAGCCAAGTAGGTAGAGGCTGTGGTAGTCGTGAGCATGCCACTGCACTCTGGCCCGGATGACCGAGTGAGACTCCAATTAAAAAAAAAAGACAAAAAGTCCATAAAACCTAGTTTTTCAGTGTGTCAGCAAGCAAAACCAAGTGCTTATGCCAAATACAAACCTTTTAAGGCGTACTGCTCAAAGGTATATGAATTTAAATGTTTCTTCAATCATATATAGAGCTGGTTCACAATATTTACAATAAAATCCAACTTCACTTTTCTTGAAATGGGAAGATTATTTGTAAGAAAACAATGTGAGAGTACTTAATAGATTCCCTCCATTTTATACTGTCCTTAATACTAAGAAACAGGCTTTAAGTCCAGGAAATGTCCGTTTTTACAGATCACTCTATATCCAAACAGTTATGGCTTCCTCAGTTTTATCTTGGGCAAAAATATATTTAGTAATTGAATGCTAATTTTTAAGGACAAGTGACCCTTTATTCAAATGTGAGAGCTGACTATTAGAGGTAAATGGTTCTATAGAAATCTCTATATGTAACCTTAGGAAACTTTCAATAATCACGGATAAAGCAAGCGTTGTTATGCTGTATTCTTTTTTTTTTTTTTTTTTTGAGTTGGAGTCTTACTCTGTCGCCCAGACTGGAGTGCAGTGGCCGCTCCCGGCCACCACAGCCTTGACCCGCTGGGCTCCGGCGATCCTTCCACCTCAGCCTTCCAAGTAGATGGAACTACAGGCGTGCGCTACCATGCCCGGCTAGTTTTTGATTTATTGTAGAGATGAAGTCTCGCCAAGTTGCCCAGGTGGGTCTCGAACCCACAGGCTCAGGCAATCCACTCACCTCAGCTTCCCAAAGCGCGGGATTACAGGCTGAGCCACTGAGCCCGGCTATATGCTGTATTCTTAACTGCTAAACTAAGTGATGACATGGTATCTTTCCCCTAATAATTTCAAAATACTTTCAAGTAATGCTCTAACATATTGTGGGGCAAGCCAAACAGAATGGGCTTCTACTGCTGATTTCTACTTTGCACAGTGACACCTACCTTGTCATAACAGTCTGCCTATCTGGGCGCACATCTAACAAAATCTTCATTATCTGAGGTTCAAACCCCATGTCCAGCATCTTATCTGCTTCATCCAAAACCTGAATTAACAACGAAGAATGTGGCCAGATTAGATATGGGAGGCTGCTACGTGCTCTTTAAAAACAAAATACGAGGAGACAGGTCTTCCTCATTTCCCCAATTACCTCAGCCACTGTTTTAATTTCTCCAGGTCAAAATAAGTCATTTGTGGTTATATGCAACTTAGGTTTATTTATTTTTAATTGGCTTTCCAATGCTTCTAACCCTATTTTATAAAGAAAATTGAAATGTCTAAAATATCCAAGTAGACTTTAATTCTTTTATCCTATGTTTTTCAAAATTTATAAAATAGACAAGTATCATCATTTAAAAATAGAATTGGCCAGAAGCTGTGGCTCACACCTGTAATCCCAGCACTTTGGGGAGGCCCAGGTGGGAGGATTGCTTGAGCCCAGGAGTTCAAGATCAGCCTGGGCGACATATTGAGACTACATCTCTACAAAAAATTAAAAATAAAAAAATTAGCTGGGTGTGGTGGCATATGCCTATAGCCCCAGCTACTCAGGAGGCTGACGTGTGAGGATGGCCTAAGCCCAGAAGACTGAGGTTGTGGTAAGCCATGATTATGCCACCGCACTCCATCCAGACTCAGGAAAAAAAAAGAATTATCTTTTTTTTTTTTTTTTTTTTAGTTGGAGTCTCACTCTGTCGCCCAGACTGGAGTGCAGTGGCTGGGCTCCGGCAACCCTTCTGCCTCGGCCTTCCGAGTAGCCGGAATTACAGGCATGCTCTACCACGCCCGGCTAATTTTTTTTTTTTTTTTGATTTATTGTAGAGATGAGGTCTTACCAAGTTGCCCAGGCAGGTCTCGAACCCGTGGGCTCAGGCAATCCACTCACCTCAGCCTCCCAAGGCGTGGGATTACAGGCTGAGCCACCGAGCCCGGCTAAGAATTATCTTAAATATCTTTCTTTTAACATGCTAAAGGGAATAGGAAATATTCCTAGACTCGAAAACCATTATAAAGTGAGGCCATTCTTAAACTATATTATTAAAAGTCAATACTGATTCACAGCATCCCAAGCCCTTACTCCACGATTACCAAGTAGGTTATGCTCTTCAGGTTGACACAGTGATTCATCTGCAGATCGTTCAATCTTCCAGGAGTTGCAATAATGACATCTACACCTTTTCTTAGGTCTTCGATTTGTTTGTCTCTATCTCCACCACCATATACACAAACACTTAAAAAAAAATCCAGGTTCATGGTTAGGAAAAAGAGTATCTTACCACAACTCAAAATGCCAAGCAATCTAAGCATTTTAGGTCTATTTTTAAAAAGGTATAAAAATAAAAAAGGTCATCAGCCGCCTTCAGTGACATCTGCCCCTTTTTAGAACTCTGCACACCCTTCAGTCCACAGTGTTGTGTCCTGAAGGGGCGCATTTATACCATTACTTGACCCCGTTGCCCAAGCTTAGTTGGTTGGTTAGATTAGGGGTAAGAACAGCCCTGTTGAGCCATTTAGAGTCTCCAGATGTGTGAAATATGATGGGGAGGACTACAGAACTGGTGAAGGAATGGCCGAAAAAAGGACTTACCTTCTAAGACCTCCATAGGAATACTTAGAACATTCAGCTTGCACTTGAAGAGCTAATTCCCGAGTAGGTGTAAGGACTAACATGCCAGGCCTGTTCTTTTTTTCTTTAACCCTTTGGAGAGAAGACAGATTAATATTAAACTACCCATCTCAGATGTGTGACATGTTCAGTGTTTAAAATTTATAGCAATGTGGCCAGGTGTGGTGGCTCATGCCTGTAATCCCCACACTTTGGGAGGCTGAGGCAGGAAGACTGCCTGAGCCCAGGAGCTAGAGACTAACTTGGGCAACATAGTGAGACCTCATCTCTACAAAAAAAAATTTTTTTTTTTTTTTTTGAGTTGGAGTCTCACTCTCGCCCAGACTGGAGTGCAGTGGCCGCTCCCGGCTATCGCAGCCTCAACCCGCTGGGCTCAGGTGATCCTTCCGCCTCAGCCTTCCAAGTAGCTGGAACTACAGGCACGTGCTACCACGCCCAGCTAATTTTTGATTTATTGTAGAGATGAGGTCTCGCCAAATTGCCCAGGCAGGTCTCGAACCCGCGGGCTCAGGCAATCCACTTACCTCAGCCTCCCCAAGCGAGGGATTACAGGCTGAGCCACCGATCCCGGCTAAAAATTTTTTTTTAATTAGCTGGGTGCGGTGGCACATGCCTTTGGTCCCAGCTACCTGGAAGGTGGAGGTGGAAGGATAGTCTGAGCCCAGGACATCAAAGCTGGGGTGAGTTATGAGCATGCCACTGAACCCCACCCCGGTTGACAGAGTGAGATTTTGGCTCTCAAAAAAAAAAAGTTTGTAGTAATGAGTATCAAAGTCAGAAACAATCACAGACATATTTATGCCTTTTGTGAGAAAGTGTACGATCAGAAGTCCCCTCAGTATGCTACAGACTAGATAAAGAAAAGGTGCTACATACGCTACATATCACATGAAAATTCCCTTAGTTTGATCCACAAACCTAAAAAAAAGAACTGATATTATGTAGAAATGTAAAAATACTTCCCCTTAAGAATATTCATGTATTTTCCAGGATTTAAGATTATCTTATCGAGAGTTTAGTGGAAAGTTTTTAATAAATTCTTTCAAATTCCACTAGCAATGCACGTTTACCATGAAGTACGAAAATGACTTAAAAAAGCCACACACACACACACACACAAAGCCAACATCCCAAATACCAGCCTTTTCATTTAAGGTGGCCGTTTCACATTTAAAATGCCAAACATTTTCTCACCAAACTGAGAACTGCATTGGACAAGATAATGTCATCAGTTTCCAATGTTTTACTATTAAGGTTTTGGAAACTATTGCTTATTGTCTCCTAAAAACGCTTTGCCAATTTATGCTTTCACCTGCACAGGATCAGTGTCTACTGCTTTGCTGGGTATTACCTTTCAACCAATGCAGTAGATGAGAGAAACTTAATACATTTTGGTGTCTATGTCTACTAAACCCCTATAGAGAACCCAGGTGTAGGAATTCTTACGTTGGCTGAAAGTTCAGGTGAATAAATCCGGGCATTAAATAGCACAATGTCTTCCCTGTGCCGGTCTGGGCCACTCCTATAAGATCTATTCTTTGCAGTACTATTGGCCATGCCTGCGCCTGAAACAGAACAACAAACACTGCAACAAAAAGTACATCTCTTTGTCCAACTCTTCCTCTTCTCCCATCTCCAAACTTCTCTCCACCAGGATCTTGTGAGTGTTTCTGTTTTCATATGAATTTCTGTATTGTTTCCAGGTCTGAGAAGAATGATGCTGGCAATTTAATGGGTATTGCATTGAATCTGCAAATTGCCTTCCATAGGATGAACATCTTAATAATGTTGATTATTCCAATCCATGAGCATGGAATATTTTTCCATTTGTATGTATCTTCTTTGATTTCTTTGAGCAGTGTTTTGTAGTTTTCGTTGTAAAGGTCTATCACTTTTCTGGTTAGGAAGATCCAAGGTATTTCCTTTCCTTTTTTTTTTTTTTTTTTGGCTATTGTGAATAGAATTATGTTTTTTATTTGATTCTTTGCCTATTTGTTGTTGGTGCATAAAAATGCAACTGTTTTTTACACTTTGATTTTGTACCCTGAGTCTTTACACTTTGATTTTGTACCCTGAGTCTTTGCCAAAGTCTTTTATCAGTGCAAGGAGATTTTTTTGACAGATTCTCTTGGGTTTTCAAGGTATAGAATCACATTGTCAGCAAAGAGGGTTAACTTAATGTCCTGTTTTCCTATTTGGATACCCCTGATTTCATTCTCCTGTATGATTGCCCTGGCTAGGGCTTCCAACACTTTGTTGAACAGGAGGGGTAAGAGTGGGCAGCCTTGTCTTGTTCCAGTTTTCAGGGGAAATGCTTCCAATTTCTGTCCATTTAGAAAAATGTTGGCTATGACTTTATCATAGGTAGCACTTACTATTTTGAGGTATGTTCCTTCTATACCTAGATGTTCAAGGCTTTTTATCAAGAATGGATGCTGGATTTTTTCGAAAGCTTTTTCTGCATCTAATGATATAATAATGTGGTTCTTGTTTTCACATCTTTTGGCATATTTAATCACATTTATGGTCTTGCATTCTTAATTTTTAAGTTTAATTTTTTTTTTTTTAGAGATGGAGTCTTGCTATATAGCCCAGGCTGGTCTCAACTTCTGGGTTCAAGCTATCCTCTCGTCTCAGCCTTCCAAATCACTGGGATTACAGACCTGAGCCACCGTGCCCTGCCACCCTTTGCATTATTTGAGCCCCTTATGTTTACAATTTTCCTTCCAGCCATGTAGTCCCTATACAAGCTAGTCCCTCAATATAAAATGCTTTTCTTACCAATCTCAATCTAAGTAACTTTTACTCACTTTTTTGTTGTCTTTATCCTTTTCTCACTGTCCCGTTGTACTATATCTTGTACTTTTGAGGTATCCCATATAGCTTTATAGCACTTAGCACAATTTTAGTTTATATCTGAGTTATTTCTTTAGTGCCTTTCCAGTGCTAAGCTCTATGCTTCATGACGGCTGGACATGTACTGGTTTTTGCTCATTTTTATATTCCTGCACCTATCCGGCACAATGTCTGGGAAGTAGTCAGTATTCAGTAAATAATTAAGTGAATTAACCTTTTGGGTTACCTAAAATTAAGTGTTTAGAAAGGATATTAATGTCAAGTTCTCCTCATGTGTCAAAGGTGTCTCACCAAAATCAACTGTGGCATGATTGATCAGAAAAGAATGAGAAGTAAAACACCAAGTAAAAATACAGTATGGTATGCTTAGCAAGGGAAGCAGCAAGTAAGGTGGGCAAGAAAAAAATTCAAAGCATTGGGAAAAAGCTTGAGGCTAGCGAGGATAGAATTTGCTTACTTCAAATCAGCAGCAGTCCACCAAATGACCAGTCAGCAATTAACCAAAAAGGGACTTACCTAGAACAGTCAAATTTATATAAAGACAGAAAGTAGAGTGGTAGTAACCATGGGACTGGGGAGAGGGGAGAATAGAGAATTATTGTTTGATGGGTCTAAGTTTTATTTTGGGATGATGCAAAAGTTCTGGAGATGGACGATGGTGATGGTTGCACATCAGGGTAAATCTACTAAATGACACTGAAATATACACTTAAAAAATGGTTAAGATGGTCAAGTTTGTTACGTGAATTTTGCCACAGTAAAAATTTCGAGAACATACTAAGGCTAAACAGCAATTTTAAGATTAAGACAAATTTATGTGAACTGGTTCTACTGGTTGTATGACCTTAGTAAGTTATTTAATCTCCCTGTGTCTCTGTGTCTTTATTTTCTCATCTGGAAAGCCAGATATTGTTATAACCTATCTTATGATGTTGTTATAAGAATTAAATGAAAGAATACCTGTAAAAAGCTTAGAAGAGTCCTTGGACTGTAAGTGCTTAAGAAATGTTAATTATTATTATCATCTCTATTATATGTTACAAAGTAGAAGAGTAAGTTACAGTGTCCTATGTTTTTTAAAAAGTGACTTAATTTGTAACTAAACTCCAGGCTGCTTAGAAGGTTAGTAGCCCTGGAAAGAATCAAGGTGCAGAAAATTATTATATGACTTGATTCTTTAGTTTCTCAAGGATTCAGGTTGGGGAAGGCCTCAGGGTGCTGCCTATGAGGTGGATCTGTTCAGTCAAGTAAAGAATAGTGACCGTGTTCTCATGAAGTACCAAATTTCCCTGAAAGTTCTTTTTATTTCACTTGTACTTTCAGTTTTTTATTAGGGTAGTTCATTGAATCCTCAAAGTCAGGTATTCTATCTATCTCAGTTACCTAACATAGTGCCTGGGATGACCTGAGTAGGAACTGTGTGAACTTTCCTTGTGTGAGCTCTGGAGACAGACTGTCTACTTGCAAGCAAGCCCTGCCTCTTCTTGGAAGTTTACTAGATTTCTCCTAGCTTCAGCTTCCTCACAGGAATCATAAAGCTTAGAAGATTCTTGTGAGAATTGTATAAGGAAAAAATTAGGAAGTGCCTGGCACATAATTAGTGCTCAATGAATGTTAGATCTCATTTTTTGAAATATAATATCACACCCTCTCTACATTTTGGTAGAAGTTTGTTGGAATACTAATGCTGTAGTTATGTGTAATTGAAAGCTGGGGGACTCACCTGGGCTTTTTACCCTTCAAGCTGTGGCTCAGGGATCCAGAATCCTTCTATCTTGTGGCTCTGTGTCCCAGAGCTTCCTTGGATATCTTAACTGTGTCCTCTCATCCAGAGGACCAGTAAGTGAGTATGTAGGATCCAGCAGGCAGTTTAGTGGTCAATGTAGGAGTGATAGAGTTCTTGGCTTTCTGTGCTCTCTGTAAGCCAGAATTCAGTCACATAGTCCCATATAAATACAAGTACAGGAATATCACAAGAGACCTGTTCTTCCTGTGTCCCCAGAAATGGTATGAGGAACTCATTGTAGTGTTTCTATTGTAATAGATTTATTTTATTAATAATTACCAAATATTATCTATGATTTTCTTGACATAATATCATGCTCACTACATTTAATATAGTTTTGTTAATATTGTAATTTTCATTACATTTGTTTCTACAAATTGTCTGGTATGAACACATCCTTCCTATGAGTAGATTCAATCCTACAGCTGGAAAAAAGTGAGAGAGATGACAAAAGGGACCTTCTTCCAAACACACATCATGGAATTGCTGAAGCAGTTTTATATCTTGGAAACCAAAAGAACTGCATAGATATTTCTTTATGAGAACTATTGAATTCTTATTAAACTCCCCTTTGATTTAACTGTAGATTTAAATAGATCTCATTTTAGGCATTAATAAGCTCCAGTAGTTTCATGTTTGACTTTGAGATTCTAGTTAACATAAAGCTTTTTCTAGTATATATATATATATATATATATATATATATATATATATATAACATCTTATTTGTTAGCTACATAAGCTTTTAGCAGTTATTTCTCAAGAGACTTCTGCTCCAAGGGTCAGACATTATCTTCCCAAGTAAAGATACTTAATTCTTTCAGTAAGGCAATTGACCATGGTGCTTTGATACCCACTTTTTTTTTAAACATTATTTTTAGTAATTCTTTATTCTCTTAATTCATTTGATGAAGAGGGTTTCGGATTCCCCAAGCTAAGAAAAAAAAGTAGTTGAATGTCCTCCTTATTGCTTTTAAACCTCAGGGATTATTAGATGCATTACAATTTTGTTAAGCTCAGGGCAATTTAATAACTTGCACATTCCAAATCATAAGAACATATAAAACAACTAGGACAGTAACAACTTAAGTAGGACATTTCATTTCTAAACTCTGAAAAGTAACAGCATTAGACTGAGTCAAAATAGAAAAATAAGACTCCTCTGCCATGACCTTTACAATTGCTTAAGACTCTAAAACTATCTATAGTGATTGGCTAGTTTACCTTTGAGTCTTATCAAGAGCTTTTCTTGCATATCATCAAAAGTATATGTGGCATTTGGATGGTTATGCATGGGAGACTTACACCTGGTTTATAAGGTTATATTGACATGTCTCCTCATAGGGTCGTACACTTTGTTAATTACGCCTGGTTGGAAGCCTTTTGCTCTAGAAGCAAGAAACACAAGAGTTTCGTGTATTGAGATTTGTCCTCCTTGATCTTGAAGAACTCTAAATCTAGATAGTAAAATTACAACATGCCTGGTTGTTGTTCTTGTGTTAGAGTTCATTATATTAGAATTAAAGCCTCATAATTTTAAACACATTTCCCTGTAAGCCATATTCTTTCATATTATCTGTCCTAAGAACTCCTTTATTTTCCTTTGACTTACATCTACCCTACACACCTGATGACCCCTCTTTTACTCTCTGTGACTATGGTATATTCTCTCTCTCTCTCGGTTCTATGTGTAAGTGTGATAATGCAGTATTTTGCTTTCTGTGTCTGGCTTATTTCACTTAGCATAATGTCCTCCAGGTTCATCTATGTTACTGTAAGTGTAAGATCTCCTTTTTCAAAGCTGAATAATATTCCATTTTATCTCTACACTACAGTTTCTTTATCTATTCACTGATTGACTGTCACTTCAATTTTTTTCATATCTTGGCTATTGTGAATACTGCTTTGGTGAATATAGGAGTACAGATATTTTTACAAGATGGTGATCTCATTTTTGGGGATATGTACCCAGAAGAGGGATTACTGAGTCATAGGGTAGTTTTATTTTTATTTTTTTAAAGGAATTTCCACACTGTTTTTCATCATGACTGCACCAATCTACATTAACCCCAGAATGTACAAGCATTGCCTTTTCTCCACATTTTTGCTACCACATTTTACCGCTTGTCTTTTTTATAATGGTCATCCTTACCTTATTGGTGTAAGGTGATATCTCATTGCAATTTTGACTTGCATTTCCCTGATGACTGGTGTGATATTGACCACCTTTTCATATGCCTGTTGGCCATTTGTTATGTCTTCTTTGAAGACATGTCTAATCAATTCCTTTGCCCATTTTATAACTGAGTTATTTGTTTTTTGTTATTGAGCTTTGTGAGTTCCTTATATATTTTGGGAATTAATTCCTTATGAATTAAATGGTTTGCAAATATTTTATCTCAATCTGTAGGTTACGTTTTCATTTTGTTGATTGTTTCCTTTGCTGCGCAGAGCTTTTTTGTATGATGTCCCATTTATTTATTTTTGCAACCTGAGCTTTTAGGGTAATACCCCCCCAAAATCATTGCCAAGGCCAATGTCCATCAGCTTCTCCCCTATGTTTTTTTAAAGGAGTTTTATGGTTTCAGGTCTTATGTTTGGTTCTTTTATTTTGACTTTTGAGTAGATTTTTGTGGATGGTTTAAGACCAAGAACTCCTTCTGATAAAAGGCTAAAGCTGAAGCTCAAGTTTTGCAACTTTTCTACCCAGGGTTCCAAGTAGCCTTTTATTCAGCTGTATTTAGTGACCACTTCTAGGAGCTGTTTCAACCCACAATGTGTAATTAACATAGTTTTAAAGGGAGTTAGTTCTTTATTAGCATGAAACTTTTACTATCCAGTAAGATGTCAAGGGCATATTTTGGTCTGGAGTACCTTCCTGGACTTTGGCCGGAACCTGAGGGTTTAGAAAGAATGACAGTGTTGTTTTTCTTTGATTTATTTTTTCTCAGTGTGTTGTATTTTTGTGTTTTGTGTCTGCTTAGCAGCTCTATGCACAGTTTTATTGGCTTCTAAACTAAGCAGATAGAACAAACTCTGGGATAAAGTGCTAAGTTAGCGGGCCGCAGGGAGCACATTATGCTGAGGCTCTTCACTCCCTGGGCTCTGACTGCCAATTTGCTTTCAAGTGCAATTCAGGAAGCTGGTTGTGGTCTGTCAAGCCCTAAGTAATCTGGGCCTTGTTCACCTCAGAAATTAGCTCTTTCTTTTTATACTATCACTACTATTAATCATGGCCCATCATTCTCCTGCAGTATATAGGGATGTTCTGCAAATACTTCTTTCGATGAGCTCTTTCTGCAACAATACCTCCTTTGTTTGTAATGAGAGGCATTGTGGAATAGTGGTTATGAGCTAGACTCTTTTAAACTGGGGTTCAAACTTTAGAGAATTATACAGTTTGACTGCTGTTGTTAATTAGAATAGCAAAACATGTACTACTATGTGTCAG
This sequence comes from Tarsius wallacei, assembly GCA_963574415.1. NCBI lineage: Eukaryota > Metazoa > Chordata > Mammalia > Primates > Tarsiidae > Tarsius > Tarsius wallacei. Next base: position 19,954 of record CAUYQG010166459.1, read on the forward strand.
GTACTGTTTTAACTTTTAGCAAACATTAATTCTTTCAATTTCACTCCCAATCCTATGCTGCAAGTATTGTTACTATTGTCTTCATTTTACAGATGGTGAAAGCAAAAAAAATTGCTGAAACTTTGATTCTTAATGGGAAAATGAGAGTAATAACAGTATTAACTTAAGAAGAATGTGATAAGGATTAAATGAGATTTTGTATATAACACTGCCTTTTATTAAACATGTGCTCAATAAATATTAGCTATTAATTTTATCACATTGTAACTGGTATAATATTTTAAATATATATTTCCCACTACATATATATACATAAGTATATATCAAATATATAATTGTTGTATATTATACAATATATAAATCATCTTAGAGGAGTCATCATGTCTGATTTATTTTGAATTGATATTTTAGGGCTTTATCATCACCTCAAAGTATATGTATGGATATATGTGTGTGTATCTTGTTTGTAATCTAAAACCATCCATTTCATCCACGTGGACAAGGACATTACTTTTTTTTGCTTATTTGAGAGAAGGAGGATCATTTTGGCTCCTAAACTCTTGGAAATCTGGACATTCATGAGGGATTTTTGAGCAGTGACTCTATTTTCCTCTAGATATGACTCCTATCAGGTGATGACGTGCCTTCACATTCATTATGTGTTTGTTTTAAGGCTGAAACTCAAGAGAGTATAATTTATTAAGGTATATTAATATTTAGAAGCCACATGTGTTGGAAGCCACATGCTTTATAATCTACTGCACTTCAGTTCTTCTATTTTAGGTGTTTAAAAAGGAGAAGCAGTGACACCTGCTATCTGGAAAACTCTTCATGTTTTATAATGCGCTTGTCACTGTAATAATGTCTAGATATTTCAAGGCCTGAACTACAGAAGAGGTCTTTTAACTGACTTTGTGGTCCAGCATGCAGCAACCATAAATCAATGTTTTACCTGGTTTTCTATAGTCATATGGTAACATGTGTCTTTGTATGCAGTTGGAATAATTTGAAGCAAAACATCATTTAATCAGAGGACATGTGATAATTAATAATTTCCTGTATCTGCATTTTCTTTCCTCAACTTGTTTGCAAAAACTTAGACTCTCAAACTAACTTTTTGGTTCATTGTTTAGTAGCACCTTTTTAGTGCTAAAGCAGTTCTATAACTTAACCACTTATATGATTATTATTTGTTTTCACTAATCTGTTTTTAGACCCCGGGATCCTTGACAATACTGAGATCGTTAATAGTAAGAAAAAAATCAGAAGAAGGGATGAGCTGTTGAAAATTTGACTCCATATAGTAGCTTGAAACTTTTTTTTTTGAGTTGGAGTCTCACTCTGTCGCCCAGGCTGGAGTGCAGTGGCCGCTCCCGGCCACTGCAGCCTCGACCTGCTGGGCTCCGGTGATCCTTCCACCTCAGCCTTCCAAGTAGCTGGAACTACAGGCGCGCACTACCATGCCTGGCTAATTTTTGATTTATTGTAGAGATGAGGTCTCGCCAAGTTGCCCCGTTGGGTCTCGAACCTGCGGGCTCAGGCAATCCACTCACCTCAGCCTCCCAAAGCACGGGATTGCAGGCTGAGCCACTGAGCCCGGCTGCTTGAACCTTTTTATTAAGAATAATTGGTGGCTCAGCCTATAATCCCGCGCCTTTGGGAGGCTGAGGTGAGTGGATTGCCTGAGCCCTCGGGTTCGAGATTCGCCTGGGCAAGCGAGACCTCATCTCTACAATAAATCAAAAATTAGCCAGGCATGGTAGTGTATGCCTGTAGTTCCAGCTACTCGGAAGGCTGAGGCGGAAGGATCGCCGGAGCCCAGCAGGTCGAGGCTGTGGTGGCCGGGAGCGGCCACTGCACTCCAGTCTGGGCGACAGAGTGAGACTCCATCTAAAAAAAAAAAAAAAAAAAAAAAAAAGAATAATGATAGG
>CAUYQG010166461.1:0-14109 GCA_963574415.1 Tarsius wallacei
CCGGCCACCGCAGCCTCGACCCGCTGGGCTCCGGCGATCCTTCCGCCTCAGCCTTCCGAGTAGCTGGAACTACAGGCGCGCGCTACCACGCCCGGCTAATTTTTTTGATTTATTGTAGAGATGAGGTCTCGCCAAGTTGCCCAGGCAGGTCTCGAACCCGTGGGCTCAGGCAATTCACTCACCTCAGCCTCCCAAAGCGCGGGATTACAGGCTGAGCCACCGAGCCCGGCCCCTTCCCCAACTTTTATTTGACCCTTTCTATATTGGCCCTGTACCGGTTTCCCATTACTGCTGTAACACAGAAACACAGAAGTGGTGGTTTAAAATGACACAAGCTTATTCTGTTACTGTCTGGAGGCCCGAAATCAAATTAAGTCTGATGGGGCTAAAACTCAAGGTGTTTGCAGGGTGTCACTCCTGCCGGAGGCTCTAGAGGAGAATCTGTTCCCTTGCCTTTTCCGTCAAGTAGACTGAGATGTCGACTGCAACACTGTCTGCAATAATGAAAACTTTGAAAAAATCTGAGGGTAGAATCCACCAATGGAGTCTTTCTCCCTCACAAAGACATTTGTGGCATTTTGCTTTCTTGCAAAGTTGTAAATCTGCAGTGGAGGCCGTCCCAATTCCCAGGTCTTATTTGAGGTCCATTTCTTTCTCACCGGGTAATTACAAAACATCTTGAAATCCACTTCTCCTGAGAGTTCCAGTACTGAATTTAATGACACAGCGTCCATTCTCTCTAAAAAGTGGACCTTGTCATGCCTAAGCCACAGTATCCGTTTTTTCTGTCTTAAATGCGGAAAGACCAAGAAATCCCTCAAGATTTCTCTCTTATGCTAGGGTGACCACACGATTTAGCCTCCAAACCAGGACATGTTTAATAATAAAAGGCACCCAACTCATAATTATTATAAGACGGTAGGTGAAAATCAGGACCGTCTGAGGCAACAGGTATACTTACATGCAATGAACCAATTCAGAACCAGCCAGAGACTGTGGTGGTGGGACAACCCTCGAGCCACTGGAAAGTGACGTGAGTCCAGAGTTGGGTCTTCTGCAGTCCCTCACTTGGTATGAAAGCGCAATGGAATTAAGGGCAGCTGATTTACTCTCAGGAACATACACAGAGAGAGGGAGAGACAGCTGCCTTGTGATTTAAAAGCAGCACACATTGTTCTCCCTTCAATACATAGTTTTGCCAGAAAATGTCAATTACCAAATTTCAGAAGTAAAAATCAGAATGTACCCATAACCTGTACAGAATTTTATAGGTTTTGCTGTGTGGTGTCTCATGCCTGTAATCCCAGCACTTGGGGAGGCCGAGGAGGGAGGATTGCTTGAGCCCAGGAATTCAATGCCAGCCTAGGCAACATAGTGAAACTATGTCTCTACAAAAAAATCAGCTGGGCATGGTGGCGCACACCTTTAATCCCAGCTCCTTGGGAGGCTGAGGTGGAAGGATCACTGAAGCCCAGGAGTTCAATGCTGCGGTGAGCAGTGGTCATGCTACTTGGGTGATGGAGGGAGACCCTCAATTAAATTTAAGAAAAAATTGCCAGGCGCGGTGGCTCAAGCCTGTAATCCCAGCACTTTGGGAGGCCAAGCAAGACTACCTGAGCCTGCGGGTCCAAGACCAGTCCGGGCAACATGGTGAGACCTCATCTCTACAATAAAATAAAAAACATTAGCTGGACATGATAGTCCGCACCTGTAGTTTCGGCTACTTGGAAGGCTGAGGTGGAAGGATTGCCGGAGCCCACCAGGTCGACACTGAGGGATGGCCGTGAGCATGCCACTGCACTCCAGTCTGGGCGACGGAGTAGGACTCCAACTACAAAAAAAAAAATTAAGAAAAAATTTATAGTTTTTATAAAGGCAGTGATAATAAAAAAGAAAGAAAGGAAAATAGTCATCCCTCTCTGTGATATGAAAGTCCCAGGCACAGTTAATAATTTTTAGTTAAATAATTAACTAAAAATAAGAAGTTCTGCTTTATTTAAATATTTTTATTGAAACACTTGATATTGATGAATGATAATTTGTTATTCCCTTTAATTTTCTCACATAAGGAATCATTTACATTGAGCTAAATACACAAACAGAATGTAGTGCAGTGCTGAGGGGACCAGGTGATGGGAGCCAGGGGTCCACACCTTGTTTCTCTGGAGCAATCAGCACTTCAGTCGCTTTTGGAATACAAGGTTACTGAAAGGAAAAATCTAGGGTTTAGAGCTTCAGGGCATAGAAAAGCAGCCGTAAGCTGGGCGCAGTGGCAGGGCACCTGTAGTTCCAGCCACTCAGGAGGCTGAAGTGGGAGGATTGCTTGGGCTCAGAGGTCAACCTGGGCAATACAGTGAGACCCCCATCTCTTGAAAAAAAAGGAAGAAAGAAAAAGAAAAGCATCCATTCATCCAGACAGTTCCTTGAAGGGGTTAGAAAAGCTAGCTTTGGTTTAATCATGATCTCCATCTTGATGTGTTATCGTGACATATAAAATTTCTTTCTGGCTTGGTGAATGAATGCCAACATGTTCTACAGAGCAATAGGCCTGAATCAGGGTTTGCTTTGACCTATTATTCTGTAGGTATGCAAATGCACCATATCCTTACAGAAGTGAGACAAGTTAGAATGGGAACAAAACCTTCATAGAAATAATTTTTAAGAAGGTTTTATCTTGAAACGTTAGACTTTTAAAAAGTTAAAAAATACTTTATCTTATGTGTTGAATAAAATTAAGGACCCAATTTTAATTAGGCATTGAATCACAGAAGGAATAAAGAACAAATGAAGTATCAATTCTTGCAGGATAGTGGGATATGCCATGCTTCATAATTGATGTTCACTGCACCAGTATTTTGGCAAGAATACTTAAAGACATCATCAGATTTTTTGAGCGGCCTCTCTTAATTCTTTGATGGTTAACTCCTCTTTTGAAGCTCCTCTCATGTCTTAATCATCCTCGTTATATTTTTTTCCCTCGTTTATTTACTGTCCTAGATACACTAGGTCATGTGGCAGCTCCTCTTTTTCTTCAGTGGATTTTCCTTCCCTGTACAACCTTGTTACTGCAGGGGTTAAATAACAAGCATTCAGAAAATGCTTTTGGTAAATAAAAAGTATTCAGGATGTATTTTGGCCAACAGCACATGCACGTCTGTTTTGAGTATATGACAATTTCACAGTTATGGTGGGAACAAATGGAAATGTTTAACAAATGGAAATGTATCTGAGGCCTAAGAAAGTTCAGCAACTGGCCACTTTTTTGTTGTTAAATAACTTGTATCCCAACTTAAAATCAAACCAGAACGCAGCCAAAGACACATCTGCGCAAAGAGCATTGGATGAAGCTATGGTAATTAAAACTAACTGGAAAACAGGAACTAGGAGTGGGCAGTTCCTATTTCTTCCATAAATCATTAGTGCCCCCTCCCTAAGCAGACATCAGGCTATAGTATCCCGAAGCAGGTGCTGCACATGTCTACATTTTGCACGACAGATTGACATCTACGGTCATAAGTGTCTTATTATAAATGTGAAGTTTTTCAACTGAACAGATTTTAAGTGCCAGTCAGCTGTAAGGAATAAGTCATTGTGCTAGTGCTGCAGAGTTCTTTTGTGTATGTTATTTGTATTGGATTAAATAAAGGTTTTTGTGTACACAGGGGACCCCTTTGCATCATTCCAATCTCTGCTCAATCATCGCCTCCTCCAAGACCTTCTCTGACCAGCTCATACGATATCACTGCCTAACATATCCTCTCTCACTGCCTTGCCACTATCGGAAATTATCTTGTTCATTCGTTTGTTTGATTACTCCTGCCTGCCCTCAGGAATGTAATCTTCACAAGGACAAGGACTCACCTTTAATCCCCTATGCCTATTACAGCATGCCAAGCACATAGCAAATGTGTTGAATAAATTAATAACTTATGAAGTTTCCAAGGGGTAGTCAACTAAATTAATACCTAGAAGGCTGAGTGAGTCTTAAAGTTTCCATGAGATCTTTGCATTACGATATTAATTTGCAAGATATTAATTTGCAATTACTTATAGGCTGCAGTGCAAACGTTAGCTATCTGGTCTATCTAACCTCAAGATTCCATTACTCAAATACATTTTGTCAACTACTGAGATCACTTTCCTGCACTGCGTAGCTAAATTTGAAATAACAACCAATATTTCCATACAAATCTAGCATCCTTCCTGTCTATTTCTTAGAAATATATATGTTATTCAAAAGTAAGGAGACAAGACAGAAAATATGTGGCCTGAATGGTCATTGCTTCAACTGGAGGCAATTTTTATCTTTGAAGTCAACAGGTTACACAGTCATCTCTATAGAAATGAAATTCTCTTCTTTTCAACCCTCTTTGAAAGAGCGATCAGGCCGGGCTTGGTGGCTCAGTCTGTGATCCCAGCACTTTGGGAGGCCGAGGCGAGTGGATTGCCTGAGCCTGCGGGTTTGAGACCCGCCCAGGTAACTTGGCAAGACTGCATCTCTACAATAAATCAAAAATGAGCTGGGCGTGGTAGCGCACACCTGTAGTTCCAGCTACTTGGAAGGCTGAGGCGGAAGGATCGCCCAAGCCCAGCAGGTCAAGGCTGCAGTGGCTGGGAGCATGCTACTGCACTCTAGTCTGGGTGACAGAGTGAGACTCCAACTCAGAAAAAAAAAAAAAAAAAGAGCAATCAAACAACTAAGAAAAATGTACATGTCTAAGAACACTGAAATCATCCCATGGTAAAATCAATGTTCACTTTTCAGTAATTAATAATTTCTGTATTTATTTATTGTAAATTTTAGCATACATGATAAATTAGGTTGTCAAAATATTTCCGTATTTTTGAAAACACCTCAATGACTAAGAAATAAAAATATTATTGCCCATATTATATAGCTAGCTCTTACATATTCATAATCAAAAGTAGGAATAGCAAAAATTAATGAAAACAATGTCCCATTCCTTAGTTTATTCATTAGTTCCGTCTTTTCTTCACTAAATCCAATATTGAGCAGCCAATGAAATATAGAATCATGGCTGGGCTCAGTGGCTCAGCCTGTAATCCCAGAACTTTGGGAGGCTGAGGCGAGTGGATTGCCTGAGCCCGTGGATTCGAGACCAGCCCGGGCACCTTGGCGAGACCTCGTCTCTACAATAAATAAATAAAAAATTAGCCAGGTGTGGTAGCCAACGCCTGTGATTCCGGCTACTTGGAAGGCTGAGGTGGAAGGATCACTGGACCCCAGCAGGCCGAGGTTGCGGTGGCCGGGAGCTTGCCACTGCACTCCAGTCTGGGCGACAGAGTAAGACTCAAACTCAAAAACAAAAAAAAAGAAATATAGAACCATTAGTTTGTGTTTTGCTATTTGTTAAAATTAGTCTAAGTTGATTTCCAAGTAAAAAGGCACTTGGGTGTCCTTCCCCTCTGATAGACTTTCTGCCACAAGCTTCCAAAAGGCTCACCCAACCCACCCGCGCCCCAGGCCTCTGCTTTTAATTCAAGGACTATGTTACCATTGTGTTTGAGCAGAGCCATACGATTGTGCAGAGATCTGTGGCTAGGGGTAAAGTTACATCCTCTTGGGTGGATTCTTAGCTTCTTAGGTCAGCCAGTCTTTAATCTTGTTGCACTTAGGTTGGCTCCATCTGAAAAGTCAGGAAAGAAACTCTAGCTCAGAACTAGTAGTTTACTTCTCATTCGAGGTTCAAAAACCCAGTAATGGACATTGGTTGACTCAACAACACTCAGTGAACCCCAGAAAATGTCTTAGTCAACTGCAGTAATGCTATTTCTTTCCAGAGGTGGAGAGAGGAAACTAATTCCTGGGTGGCTCATGGCAGAGGTATGCTACTGAATCCACCAACCTCAAAGCCAGCTCTGCCTCCTGGAGTTTGATTTGGTGGAATAATGGACTTCTTGGTTGTTTAAACCAGCTTGAGATGGGTTTTTGTTACGTGCAGCAGACACATCCTAACTCGTACTGATGCCGTAGGTAAGAAGTTTATTGCCGTGATTTCAATTCACTAAGAAGGACCTCGGAGCCCTGGAATTATCATAAGTCAAATGCCTCCAGGAGCATCTTCATCTCCATTCTCTGAGATCAGTGCCCTCTGAGCCTCAGATGAGCCTCTTTGAAACTGTCTGGAGTGTCGTCTACCTTGACCATGGCCCCTGGCTATAGTAAGTCTCCATGTCTGTTACTACTTTTATCTACTATCCATGCTTTGGAACCAGCCAGAGTTTCTCCACAGTCTTTCTTTTTAAGGATCCTGTGCATCTCAATGTGGCATCTTGTTTGTAGGTGGAGGAGCAGCAGGATTATCATCCTTTTTCTAACCTACATCTGCAAACTTGCACAATATTTATAGTTGCCTCTCTGTTCCCTTAATCAAATGGAAATGAGATTTGCTAGCGCTACTGAGATTGGTAGGTCAAGTTTGAGAAATAGACGTAGGGTATCTGAATTTAAACGAGACATCTAACAAAGCTTCTCAACTGACTTTGGACAAGTTGGAGAAATGTGAGGTAGCCATGCAGGCAGATTTATGAATGTTCAAGTCTGCATACCTTCAGAATGCTGATGAATGGATCAAGGTCAATTTAGAATAAGCTCCTCAATGCCTGCTTGGAAGCACAGTCATCAGATACATTCTATTCAATATTTTTATCAGTGAATAAAATGTATGAAAGTATGAAAGTATACTCTTTGTTTCATTTCCCAATGATATGAAACTGCAGGAAGGGTTGATATGATGAATAATTGAAGCAGAACCCCAAAATAATTAAACAAGCTGGGTTAATGGTCCAACTCCGTAAAGGAGTCTGTTTTTTCATAAATCATGAAGAATGTGGTGAGAATCATGGAAAAACTACTAAAAAGATAGCACACCGGTTTTCAAGGAAAAAGAAGTGTTAGAACAAACTTGAGTTTTGTACAGTGGCTCATGCCTGTAACCCCAGTACTCTGGGAGGCCAAAGCAGGATGATCATTTGAACCCAAGAGTACAAGACCAGCCTGGGCAACATAGCAAGACCCCATCTCTACAAAAAAAATTATTCCCAGCTACTTTGGATGTTGAGGCAGGAAGATCACCTGAGGCCAGGAGTTTGAAGCTGCAGTGAGCTATGATCACAGCACTGCACTCCAGCCTGGGCCACAGAGTGAGTCTTTTTTTATCTCTAAAAAAGAAGAGAACTTGGGATATGTAAACGGAAAAATTGGTAGCCATATTCATATATTTGATGGACTGTCCAGATGGAATTAGAGATAGACACATTATATCTCCATAAAGTAGGGCTTGGATAGATTTTTTTTTTTTTTTTCGCCCAGGCTGGAGTGCAGTGGCATGCTCTTCTTGACCACTGCAGCCTCAACCGCTGGGCTCAGGTGATCCTTCCATCTCAGGCTTCCAAGTAGCTGGAGCTACAGGCGTGCGCCACCATGCCCAGCTAATTTTTTGATTTATTAGAGATGAGGTCTCACCATGTTGCCCAGGCTGTTCTTGAACCCATGGGCTCAGGCAATCTTCTCACCTCTGCTGCCCAAAGTGCTAGGATTAGATGTGAGCCACTGTGCCTCACCTAGTTTTTTGTTTTGTTTTGTTTTATTGTTATTTTTGGCTAGATAATGAAGGGATTCCGTAACATTTGGAGGCAAAGATTCTGAATCAGAAAAGAATTATCTAAAGCTGGGCTCAGTGGCATGCACCTAGAGTCCCAGCTACTTGAGAGGCGGAGGTGAGAGTACTGCTTAAGCCCAGGCATTTAGGCCAGTCTGGGCAACATAGAGAGATCCCGTCTATAAAATAAAAAAAATACGTATCTGAATTAGAACATAGTGATAAGTGACATTTCTGTGGTTTATAAATTCAGACCAAAGCTAGGTGGCTATAGATAGCTCCATGCTATAGATAGCTTAGAGATGAAATCTAAACTTTTTCCCTCAGGGGTTGCTTGTTTAAAACTAGCCTGACATTCTGTGTGTTTTAATTGGAGTACTTAATTGCTTTATATTTACTGTAATTATTGATATACTTGATTTTAAGTCTACCAGATTATTATGTAAGTTATACTTGTTCTGCCTGCACTATGCACCCTTTTCTCTCCTTTCTTACCTCTGTTAGGTTGATGTTGTTTTCCAGTTCTACTTTTCATCTCTATTTGCTGGGAAGTTATATATCGTTTATTCTTCCTTTGATGGTTGCATAGAGGTTACAACATGCACTTTTTGGCTTCCTTTTTTTTCCTTCACTCTGTTGCCTGAGCAGAAGTGTAGTGGCGTGATCATGGCTCAAACTCCTGTAGCCGCAAACTCCTGGACTCAAGTGATCCTCCCACTTTAGCTTCCCAAGTAGCTATGACTACAGGTATGCACTACCACACCTGGCAATTTTTAAAAAATGTTTGTAGAGATGGGGTCTTGCTATGTTGCCCAGGCAGGTCTGGAACTGCTGGCCTCAAGCAGCTCTCCCGCCTTGGCCTTCCAAAGTGCTGGTGTGAGCCACCGTGCCCAGCCTTGGCTTGTTAAAGTCTAATGCTAACTGGTGCTTTTACCTTTTTCCAGCACAGTGAGAGCTTCTTGGAACCCTGTAACTCCATGTACCTTTCTCCCAAATTGTATACCATTGAGGTCTTCTATTTAATTCGATAAATAGTTTAAGCTGAACAAGACATTATTATTTTTATTTTATCTGTAGCTATTAATTTAGATCTGCAGCAGTGTGAATGTGTCCCCCACGATTCACGTGTTGGCAACTTAATCCCCATTGAACAATGTTGGAAAGTGGAGACTTTGGGGGCATTTAGGCCATGCAGAGCATGAATGGATTAATGCTGCTAGGAAGTTGGCTTGTGGGAGTTGGTTTGCTGTCTCTTGCCTTTCTACCTTTCATCGTGTGTGGACGCAGCAAGAAGGCCCTCACCAGACCAATGCCAGTGCCTCAATTTTGGACTTTTAGCCTCCAGAATTGTGAGGAAATACATTTCTATTCTTTAGAAATTACCCATCCCAAGTATTCTGTTATAGCAGCACAAATGGACCAAAACACTAGCATAATAACTATTTTCTTTCTTCCTTCCTTCCTTCCTTCCTTCCTTCCTTCCTTTCTTCCTTTCTGTTGGAGTCTCACCCTGTTGCCCAGGCTGGAGTGCAGTGGCACACTCACGCCCACCCCAGCGTCAACCTGCTGGGTTCTGGTGGTCCTTCTGCCTCAACCTTCCAGGTAGCTGGAACTAGAGGCATGTGCTACCACGCCCAGCTAATTTTTGATTTATTGTAAAGGCAAAGTCTCTCCAAGTTGCCTGGGCTGGTCTTGATCCCACGGGCTCAGGTAATCCACTCGTCTCAGCCTCCCAACATGCTGGAATTGCAGACTGAGCCACTAAGCCTGGCCAATTATTATTTTCATTTTTCCTCCTTCCCTTCTGTATCTCTTACCTCCCATGTGGACTCATTTTCTTTTTGCCTGAAACCAATAGCATGGGGCTGGACATGGTGGCTCATGCCTATAATCCTAGCACTTTGGGAGGCTGAGGCAGGATGACTGCTTGAGCCCAGGAGTTCAAGGCCCGCCTAGGCCACAAAATGGGATACCTTGTCTCTACCAAAAATTAAAAACAACAACAACAACACAAACTTAAAACAAAAAACAGCTAGGCATGGAGGCACATGCCTGTAGTCCCAGCTACTCAGGATGCCAAGGTCAAGGCTGCAGTCAGCCTCGTGTCACTGCACTCCAGGGTGGGTGACAGAGTGAGACTCTGACTCAAAAAAACAAACAAACTTGTAGCATGGGCTTGCTGGTGATAAATTCTCACTGCCTTTTTTTTATTGGAAATATCATCATTTCTGCTTTATACCTAAAGGGTATTTTCACTATTTGTAGATTTTTGCCAAATAACTCTGGCAGTTATTTTCTTTGAGTAAATTGAATAACCGTTCCATTGTCTTCTGGCTTCCATTGTTTCTGTTGAGAAGTAAGTGATCATTTCAGCTGTCCTTTTAAGACAATCTGTCTTTTTTCTCTGGCTGCTTTTTAAGGGCTTGTCTTTTTCTTGGTTTTTCAGCAGTTTTACTCCAATGTTCCTCGGTGGGTTTTTTCTTTCCTATCTATCTTGGGGCTTGTAGGGTTCTTGAATTGGTTGGACTGTTGTCTGTGCAAGATTTATTTCTTGCTTCACCCCAGATGCCTGCACTAGCCTTGTTGCCACAAATGTGTGTTTATGGCACCTTCCATCTGCCCTCCAGTGGCTGTTCCTGGTTCCTTGTCACACTTGAGCACAATCTGCCAGAGTCTTCTCCCAGGCACTTGGCTTTGTACTCTCCTCTTCTCTCCTTGGGTTTTCCCCAAACCCAAGTGTGGCTGACGCACACACGAGGTACCATGGCGCCCACTCAGTGCTCACATGTTCATAGCCCAGAAGTGCAGGAGGCGTTGCCTCATGTCCTGAACTCCACCCTATGGGAGGGGGGACTGGTGGAGAATTTCCTCTGCCTTTCTCCTCCGAAGTAGATTGTGGAAGTAGCAATTGCTCAAATCTTTTCTCTGATGATGCCTCATGAGACGGGGTCATAAAATGGCCGTAAGCACATGGCCCCTTGTGGGATTATACTCCTGAGCAAAGTGTTGATACACAGAAGCTTTTCACCTCAGGCTCTGTTTTCTAGGGGATCTGGGCTATGCCTGTGTTTTCAATCAGCTTGAAAGTTTTTCAGCTCCTGTTTCTTCAAATACTTTTGACCCACTTTGTGTTTCTTTCCTTCCGGAAACCCAGTAAAATACATGTTAGGGTTTTTTTTTCCCCCACTACATCCTCTGGGATTATTATCTTTTCTTCTGTAATTTCTGTCTCTGTGTCTGCATGTGTTTCATTCTGGATATTTCTTTCTATCCTGTCTCATAGTAATTCTTCTTTCAGCTGTGTTAAATCTGATGTTAAACCCATCCACTATATTATTTTGAGTTAATTAGACCCTTTGCAGTTCTAATATTTCTGAATACCTCTTTGAAAATCTTTTTTGGGGCTGGATGTGGTGGCTCGTGCCTATAATCCCAGCACTTTGGGAGGCCGAAGTGTGAGGGTTACCTGAGCCCACAGGTTTGAGACCAGCCTGGGCAACTTGGTGAGACCTCATCTCTACAATAAAAAAAAAAGCCAGACTTGGTGGCGCTTGCCTGTAGTTCCAGCTACAGGGAAGGTTGAGGTGGAAGGATCACCTGAACTCAGCAAGTTGAGGCTGTGGTGGCTGTGAGCATGCCACTGCACTCCAGCCTGGGTGACAGAGTGAGACTACAACTCTAAAAAATAATAAAAAATAATAAAAAATAATAAAATAAAATCTTTTGTGTCACTTCTGGTCAGTTTGCAGTTTTCTGCTGAATTTTCCATCTTAAATTTTGCTTGCTTTCATGTAGCAAGCATAGTTATTTTAATATCCAGATCTGATCGTTCCATTATCTCACAGCCCTACAATTTAGCTTTATTTGCACATGATTTCTACTGGTCTTCACACTGTCCTTCTGCTCATGTGCCTAGCTACCTATGAGTGTGTGCTGGATATTTTACTGGAAAGACTGTTCACATAATTTGAGTCATAGGATATATCTGTCCCCAGAAAAGATTCTCATGTGTTTAGATCAAGTGCTTATAAGTTCTGTTATCTTGAAGGATCTTCATTTAATTTCCGAAGCTGAGTTCTTAGTTTTGTTTGGTTTTGTTTATTGAGTCAGGGTCTTACTCAATTGCCCAGGCTGGAGTGCAGTGGTACAATCATGGTTCACCACAACCTCAACCTCCTGAGGTCAGGTGGATTTCCCATCTCAGCCTCCTGAGCAGCTGGGACTACAGGAGTGCACCACCATGACTGTGGTTTTATTTTTATTTTTATTTTTTTTGTGTGGAGACAAGGTCTTGCTATGCTGCCTATGCTGGTGTTGAATTCCTGGGCTCAAACAATCCTCCTGCCTCAATCTTCCATAGTGCTGGGATGACAGGTGTGAGCCACCATGCCTGACTGGAGGCTGAAATTTTTATGGGCCACTCAAATAACTGGAAACTGGGCTGTTTTCCTTTTGGTTCACCCCTGCTCCTGGGGTGCCACCATTAAGATAAAAGTGGCAGGGAGCATGTAACAGAGCCTTTCCTTGAGTGGGTCCTAGACTCCAACTTTTGGCCGCTTACGTTGTGGCTGTCAAAAGAACCACTCATCCTTTCAGGAGAAATATGTCCTAGACATAGATCACCCTCAATTGCCAAGATTCTTATCTTCTGGATTTTGCTACAATCTAAACAAAATGAAAAACAGATTCGCAAATTATGTGCCAGCAAAGTCAAACTGGCAATGATCCTTTTCTGTATTGATAAAGAAATCGGGTAAGTATTTTAATACTTTAGGAATCCAGAGATATTCCTAAAAGAAGTCACCACAGCTGAATTCCCAGGAAGAGGAAAGCTTTCCATTAGAAATGGCTCAGACTTGCAATAACCTGGTTTCCACTTATATCTGCACTCGTGGATGGTCAAGCAGTGACCCAGCTGGTCGCAGGGAAAATGTGTGGGCTAAATGAAGCATTGCTATCCAGATGATTACAGTATGGACACCTCAAATTCTGAGCAGAGATACCCCAATCGCACAGAAAAAGCGTTTTTTGTTTTGTTTCTTGGCATGGGGGTATGATGGCCTCAGAATGGGCTGTATTATGTAGGATATATCCTCTCTCTCAATTTTCTGTGAGTGAAAAGCCCTACAACTGAGCGTTGAAAGGATTTTGGTTGTTCTGTAGCCAACCACACAGCACTTGGGACCTCCACTGATGAATCGATTGTCAAGTGGGGAGAAGCAAATAGGTCTGGAGACCTAAGAAGTCTTCCGCGGCTACTGTGCTAATGGCTGAGTACACGAACTTTCCTTTCTGCTCAGTCTAGTTTCTCTACCTTTTTGTTTTTGTTTTTGTTTTGTTTTCTTAGAGTCGCCTGTGCCTGAGTGCAGTGGCATGTTCACAGCTCAGCACAGCTTCAAACTCCAGGGCTCCAGGGATCCTCCAGGCTCAGCCTCCAGAGTAGCTGGGAGTAGAGGCAGGCACCAACATACCTGGCTAATTTTTTTTTCATTGTTTTTTGTTCAGACAAAGTATCACTGGTTGCCCAAGCTGATCCCCAACTCTGGCTCAAGCAGTCCTCCCACAATGCTGGGATTACAGGCGTGAGCCACCCTGCCAGGGTGTTTCTCTACCTTTTGAGCATCATTAGCTGAATTTTTCCTCCACTAGTGTGCACAGTTCTCAAGTGACCTGTGTCTTTTCTGTGCTAGCCCAGTGATATTTTATTGTCATACTGGAAACGAAGGCCATTATGCTAATTGTCGAAGTGGCGTTTTCTTGGGCAGCCATCATTCCTGGCCGGCGAGTGAACAGTGCTGGGGAAAAGGACAGTGAGTCTTACCCGAAGGTGGGATGGAAGTTTTCTTTGCAAGTATTTCTCAAGCTTCCCTGATCGTGAGAGTTACCTGGGGTACAGATTTCCTGGCTTCTCCTTTGTTGATGTTGATTTAGTCAATTTGATTTATGCCCCTGGAATTCGTATTTTTTTTTTTTAGTTGGAGTCTCACTCCATTGTCCAGGCTGGAGTGCAGTGGCACGCTCACGGCCACCCCAGTGTCGACCCACCGGGCTCAGGCGACCCTTCGGCCTCCATGGAATTTGTGTTTTTAACAATCATGTGGTTGTTGTTCTTGGAGAACTATCCCGTGAAGTATGGTTTTGAGAGAGCGGTCAGAAACTGGGAGTGCCGGATTCCTGAATATCCCCCACGAGTCCAGGAAGGTATTTCTCTCTTTTGTGAACCTTCCGTTAATCGCTACTCAGTCCCACTTGGCTATCTTGTTCTCACCTCAGATTCATCCCGTCCTCGCCATTTTACCTCAGTCAACAATTTCCATTCGACTTCAAGTCATTCCCGTCCCACACACCCAGTGTCACAATGGAACCAAACCAGTTGCCGTTCCATGCTCTTCAGACCTTTTGACTTTTTTCGCTTTGCATTTTCTGCGTGGGATACCTTTCCCCACTCTTCAGCTGTTTGCATTTCCATTTATTCTTTAGAATCCAC
>CAUYQG010166462.1:0-26106 GCA_963574415.1 Tarsius wallacei
GGTTAAAGACCTAAATGTGAGACCTGAAACTATAGAAAGTCAAATACTGCATGTTGTCACTTACAAGTGAGAGCTAAATAATGGGTGCATAAGGACACACAGTGTGAAATAATGAACACTGGGGACTGCAAAAAGGTGGCAGGGGGATAAGTATTAAAAATTACCTAGGCTGGGTGCAGTGACTCAAGTCTCTAATCCCAGAACTTTGGGAGACTGAGGCGAGAGGATTGCCTGAGCTCAGGGGTACAAGACCAGACTGGCAACTTGGTGAGACCTCGTCTCTACAATAAATCTAAAATAAAAAATAAGCTGGGTGTGGTAGTCTGCACCCATAGTTCCAGCTACTTGGAAGGCTGAGGCAGAAGGATCGCCTGAACCCAGCAGGTCGCAGCTGCAGTGACCATGAAAGTGCCACTATACTCCAGCCTGTGTGATGAGTGAGACTTCGACACACACAAAAAAATTATCGAATGGGTATAATGTTCATTATTTGAGTGATGGGTAAACTAAAAGCCCATGCCTGGTGTGGTGGTTCATGCCTGTAATCACAGCACTTTGGGAGGTGGAGGTGAGAGGACTGCTTGAATCCATGGGTTCAAGACCAGATTGGGCAACTTGGTAAGACCTGGTGTCTACAATCAATCAAAAAATTAGCTGGGTGTGGTGGCACATGCCTGTGGTTCCAGCTACTTGGAAGGCTGAGGCGGAAGGATCATCTAAGCCCAGCAGGTCAAGGCTGTGGTGGCTGTGAGTGTGCCACTGCACTCCAGTCTGGGAGACAGAGTGAGACTCCAACTCAAAATAATAATAATAATAATAATCTTTTTGTTAAAATGAATACACAAATACATGTTAGCCTAGGACTACACAGGGTCAGGGTCATCAATATCACTGTCTTCTATCTCTTACATCTTGTCTCATTGGAAGGTCTTCAGAGGCAATAACCTGTATGGAGCTGTTATCTCCTATGATGATGCCTTCTTCTGGAATGCCTCCTGAGGGACCTGCCTGAGGCTGTTTTACAGTGTGTGTGTGTGTGTGTGTATGTGTGTGTTTAGTAAGTAGAAGTACACTCTAAAATAACAGTAGCTGGGTATGGTGGCTCACAACTGTAATCCCAACACTTTGAGAGGCCGAGGAGAGAGGGTTGCCTAAGCCCAGGAGTTCGAGATCAGCCTGGGCAACATGGGGAGACCCCTATCTCAACAATAAAATAAAATTAGCCAGGTGTGATAGCACACTTGTAGCCCCAGCTACTTGGAAGGCTGAGGCAGAACCTAGCAGGTCGAGGCTGCTGTAGCCGTGATCATGCCACAGCACTCCATCCTGGGTGACAGAGTGAAGTTCTGACTCTAAATAAATGAATTAAATAAACGATGGTAAAATATAATATAGTAAATACATAAACCAGTAACATAGTCATTTATTATCAAGTATTATGCACTATACATAATTATGTGCTATACATTTACACAACTGGCAACGCAGTATGGCCATTTATATCAGCATCACCACAAACAGGTGAGCAATACGTTAGATGACAATGAAGTCACTTGGCGAAGGGAATTTTTTCAGCTCCATTATAATCTTATGGGACTACCTTCACATACATATGTGGACCTTCCTTGATGGAAAGGTCTTTACGCGGGGCATGACTAAATTTCCTTCCCCCAGTCCTTGGCACTCTGGGTCCACAATGGGAGGGAGGGGCGGCCCCAGTAATCCTCAGCGTTCCTTCTGGGTCATTCTCCCATTGTCTTGAGGAATAGCCAGTCTCTGGCTTCCTTCTAACCCCACTAATCTTCATTACCAATTGGTTGCTCGCCCACACCCTTGGTTTTCTCTTCTGAAAATATTTTCATTTTCTACCACATGGCCAGGCTGACAGACCCTTCAGATCTCTAAGTCCTGTTTGCCTTTTAATCATAAATTTTGTCTTTAAATTACTTGTCTTCTCTCATTTTTTTTTTTACCGTAAGCAGTTAAAAGAGGCTCCTTCAATATTTTGCTTAGAAACTTCCTCCACCTGAACATTTGTATATCTAACCCTGAAATATACCCCACATCTTTAAAATAAAAAATGTATAGGAAAAGAAAGAAAGAAATGTCCTCTACCAGATATCCTGGTTTATTGCTCTTAGATTCTGTCTTCCATCAAGTCCTAGGGCATGGTCACAACTGAGTCAAATTATTTGCCACTTTATAACAAAGATGGCTTTTACTCCTGTTTCTAATACCTTGTTGTTCATTTCTGTATGAGACTTCATCAGACTTGCCTTTATTGTCATTATTTCCACCAACATTCAGATCACGATTAAGTAATTTTTAAGAAGATTCAGGGCCAAGTGTGGTGGCTCACACCTGTATTCCTAGCACTTTGGGAAGCTGAGGTAAGAGGATTGCTTGAGCCCAGGAGTACAAGACTAACCTGGGCAAGATAGCGAGACACTGTCTCTCTCTATAAAATATAAAAAAATTAGCTGGGCCTGGTGGTGCTCCCCTGCAGTTCTAGCTACTCCAGAAGCTGAGGTGGAAGGATCACCTAAGCCCAGGGAGTCGAGTCTGTGGAGTGCCATGATTGTGCCACTGCACTCCAGCTTGGACAACAGTGAATTTTCACCAACCCAAGGGAAAAAAAAAAAAAGATTCAGACATTCTTTAAAAAAAAAAAAAAAGCAGGATTTATTGAGAGGACAG
The DNA here is from genome assembly GCA_963574415.1 of Tarsius wallacei. Taxonomy (NCBI): domain Eukaryota; kingdom Metazoa; phylum Chordata; class Mammalia; order Primates; family Tarsiidae; genus Tarsius; species Tarsius wallacei. Next base: position 2,698 of record CAUYQG010166462.1, read on the forward strand.
AAAAGTTCCCAGAGTGGGAGGGGATCTGAGGGGTTGCCCAAAGATTCAGACGTTCATTGCAGCTCTCCTCTTATTCTGAGCCTATACCAGAATCACACTTAATGCTCTGTTCACAGCAATACAGATTTTTTTATGGCCTGCTTCTTCAAATTCCTCCAGCCTCTACTCACTACCCAATTCCAAAGCTGTTTCCGGTATTTCTATATATAGATCTATATATATAGAAATCTAGATATAGATCTATATATAGAAATACCAGAATATATATATATTCCAGTATTTGTTATAGCAACAGCCCCACTTATCAGTGCCAGTTTTCTGTCTTAGTCCATTTTGTGCTGCTATAACAGAATACCTGAGACTGGGTAAATTTATAATCAACAGAAATGTATTTGGCTCACAGTTCTAGAGGCTGGGAAGTCCAAGATCAAGGGACAGCATCTGGCAAGGGCATTTTTGCAGCATCATCCATAGCAAAAGGGCAAAAGAGCATGTGCAGGAGAGAGAGCAAGAGTCTGAACTCACAGCCTCAAGTCCTTTTATAATTGGTATTAATCCACTCGTGAGGGTGAAGCCTATTACACTCCCACCTGCGAATGGTGATTTATTGGAAATTAAGTTTCCAATGCATGCTTTTGGGGAGACGCTTCAAACCACAGGAAATAGTAAGAAATCTTTTAACATGCATTTACTAGGTCCACATATGCTACTACACACTTCATATACATTTTCCACATTTGGACCTCACTACAATTGGTGTAGTAAGAATGCCCTTACCGGATACTGCCCCTCAATCTTGAACTTCTCAGCCACCAGAACTGTGAACCCCATTAATTTCTGTGGATTAAAAATTACTCGGTCTCAGGTATTCTGTTATAGCAGCACAACATAGACTAAGACAGGCACCATTAACCCTGTTCAACAGTGAGCCATGGAGAAGTTAAGAATCTCATCTGTGGTTGGGCATGGTGGCTCATGCCTGTAACCCCAGCACTTTGGGAGGCGAAGGCGAGAGGATTGCCTGAGCTCAGGAGTTTAAGACCAGCCTGAGCAATATGGCGAGACCTTGGCTCTACAATAAAAAAAAAAAAATAGCTGGGCATGGTGGCGCATGCCTGTGTTTCCAGCTACATGGGAGACTGAGGCGGAAGGATCACCTGAGCCCAGCAGGTTGAGGCTCGGTGGCCTTGAGCGTGCCACGGCACTCCAACCTGGGCAAGAGTGAGACTCCGAATCAAAAACAAAAAAAGAATCTCATCTAATGCTTCACTGCTAGTAAGTGATGAAATGAGGATCTGAATCTTGATCTGTGGCTCCAGAGGGCTTTTCACTAGAGAATACCACCCATACTTACTTCTAGGAACCCATAAGGATCCTTCTCAGCAGAGTCAAAATCCGAACTCAGTTTTACCCTGAATACTAAGCCCTCAGTTTCTTCACCTGTAGAAGGAAGTTAATGACAAATACTAGGAGTATTTCATGAGATAATTCATGTAAAGTGTTTAGCTTAGTGTCTGGCACATAGAAAGTACTCCTTCTTGCTGCTTCCACTGACACATGGATGAGCTTTTTTGCAAAAGGTGTGCAGATTATATACACCTATCTATTCTGAAAGTTTTGCAGAGGACACTTTCTTTCCCAACATAAATAACAGGTTTATTGTGGCAGAAAAGAAAGTCAGCTGGCAATGAAGGTAGACTTGGATTAAAATTTTGGCCCTGTCATTCAATGACTACAGGTCTCTGGGTGGTTGCTTTATTTCCTTGAGCCTCTCTTTCTCCAACTGTAAAATGGAGAGTGGGAGTGACAATTGCATACAGAACAATGGAAACATAACTGTCACTCAATAGGTACTCTCACTACTGGGTAAATCAAACTTACTACTGTAAGTACCCACTTTCATCATAAGTTTTTCTTTTTTTTTTTTTTTTTTTTGAGTCAGAGTCTTACTTTGTCACCCAGGCGGGAGTGCAATGGCATGCACACGACACCACCGCCTCAACCAACACAGATCAGGAGATCCTTCTGCCTCAGTCTTCCAAGTAGCTGAACTATAGGTGCATTCCACCACGCCCGGCTAATTTTTTTATTTATTATAGAGACGAGGTCTCACTTTGTTGCCCAGGCTGGTCTTGAACCCGTGGGCTCAGGCAATCCTCTCACCTCGTCTCCCAAAGTGTTGGGATTATAGGCATAAGTCACCACACCAGGCCCGTTATGAGTTTTTCTACTATCTTTCCTAATTATAGAGAAATCTGTTAGAGGCCCAGATAATAATTTTGATGTAACTGCCTCTAAAAATAAAATTCCTTTGCTTCTTTGAATTGTCTGCTGCTCTTAAATACATTATCAAGGAGGAAACACACACATACACACACACATGCATAATTACCCAACTCTAAGTATTTAAAAGGTGTCATAAATTAAGTAACGAGATACCAAGCTTGACAGCTGCATTATCTAGAGAAAAGGTCTACTTAGAAATTCTGCACATCACACTGGGTACACTAAACACTTGTCATTCCAAGGTGAATACTGGCTTACATAGTAAAGCTAAGGCACATGTAATTAAATACATTAGAAGTCAAACCCTGACTTATTTTCATCGTAATTGGTTTGTATTTAACACATGTGCACACAAAATATTAAAAGTCACGCTATCACACACACACACAAAAAGCCTGTCAGTTAAAACCAATACTCTTGTATCCCTACTTATCCTGTCTCCAAAACCATGATGCGTTTTGTTTTATTCACTCGCTAAATGTCTCACTCGTTAAGAATTAACAACACTATTTCCATCTTTAGTTACCATGCCAAACAAAATAAGCTTTGTATTCATATTGAAATTCACTCACTGGTCTTTTGGGGGGAAAAGTAGTATTCACATGTTTAACAGAATCCTGATCCTTATCCACTTAGAGACTGGACAATTGGGCCTTAAATCCTGAATCATCAAGTCATATGTGGATTATACCATTCATCACTTAATTGACAAATGTGGGAATTTGACCACGTTCTGGAAGTTAGCAATACTAGAGCGTGCTCCTGCGTTCCATTTTAGTCTTTTGATCTTGAATTTGCCATGCTCCTCATCCATCCAGAAGTATTGATTATGTCAAAAAACAAATGGTATATATCCACACTCTATGCAGATACAGCCAGAAAATTTTCCCAATTTTCTTTTCATACTGGCTTTTCCAATGAGCCTGATTCAGAAGTAAAGACCAAGTGACAACGCTAAATATCCCCAAATGGAGACAACTAAAGTCTTATACTTTCAGAATGGTGGCTAAAACTGGTAATGTTTGGATTTCTTCCATTTGTACCCACGGGCACGTTGGCATCATGAACTCTGACCCATTTTCTGCTCTGGATGTTCTATCTGGATGATTGGAGAAGTCAAAAACTGCCCACGTGGATCTACCCGTTGTTCCTGCCTGTTGACACACACTGGAAAGGAAGAGGGTAGTACACATCTCGAGCTCTTCAGAGATGATACTCAAATGTTTGCCTTTCTGCAGTGCAGTGTTCAGTATCTCAATCGTTTCCATTGTATTTTTCTCCTCTCTGCACTAGTGTCATATCTTATCTAAAACAGTGTCCTCGGTGTCTCAAATATTCAGGTTTTCAAAACATCATCTATAAATTACTTTAAGTAATTACTGAGCCCAGCAGAACGAGGCTGTGGTAGCCATGAGCATGCCACCGCACTCCAGCCTGAGCGACAGAGACTCCAACTCAAAAAATAATAATAAAATAAATAAACACATAAAAAGTTTTACTTGGCCGGGCGCAGTGGCTCACGCCTATAATCCCAGCACTTTGGGAGGCCGAGGTGAGAGGATTGTCTGAGCCGACGAGTTCAAGACCAGCCTGGGCAATTTGGTGAGACCTCATCTCTACAATAAATCAAAAAATTAGCCCAGCGTGGCGGCACATGCCTGTAGATTCCGCTACTTGGAAGGCTGAGGTGCAAGGATCACCTAAGCCTAGCAGGTCTAGGCTGCGGTGGCCGTGAGCGTGCCACTGCACCCCAGCCTGGGCAACAGAGTGAGACTCCAACTCAAAAAAAAAAAAAAATCTTTAGTGCTCCATAAAGAAAAAAAAAAACTTTTGGTCTTTCTTATTTTAGGCTTGTATTTTTTTTTTAACTAAGAAAGTCAGTCTGAGGTTGTACCTGCCGGCTTCATTATCTTGCCCTATGGATTAACAGTGGACAGTGTTTAGCGTGGTAGTAATGATGACAGCCAGCATTTACTAAATAAGTGCTATGTGTCAAACAGGAATCTAAGTTTTTCATATGTATTATCTCATTCAATCCTCACATCAACACCACAAGGTAGTATAATTATCTCCATTTTACTGATATTGAAACTGACACAGAGATTAGGTAATTGGCTCTGATCATCCTGCTGGGATTCAAACCCAAGCCCTTGGCAGGGGAAGTACTGAATGACTACGCCACTCACAACACATTAGGCATTTACAGTATCTTAGGCCCATCATTTGTTTCAAAATCTTTGGTAAATGAGCTGACCCAATGAGGTGCTGCTTATGTGTGCTTCAAAGAATAAGCACAAGAAGCAAAGAAATCTCCCTACTGTTGCCTTATGGAAACTCCATGAAAGGATATTTGCCAAAGTCTGTTGTAAAGACGAAAACCGCTACCTCCATGGGATGGTGATGGGGTTACCTGTACCTTTTTTCTGAAACATGTATCATATATTCTCATACCCAAGGTGCAAGGTATATGAGAAAAAAAAATCATCTATAATTAGACTTCCAATTTAATTGGAGAGACAAGTGACACACATGGAGCAATCAGCACAAGGCAGAAAAATCCATGCATAATTAAGTCAATGGTAGAGCGGATAACTAGCGTAGAGGTCACATAAGAAGAGCTGTCAGCTCTGAAGTGTCCTAGAATTCGGAAGGTACAAGAAACAGCACTTGGAGATCACCAAGCCCAACTCTAGCAGTTCCAAGATGAGAGCTGGTACCTTGGTTGAGATCACACGGCTGCTAAGTAGCAGAGGCAGGCGGAGTAACTAAGGAAGGTTGATGAAGTCGTTAGTCACGGAAAAGTCTTCCAGGGAAGAGTAGAGTGAAATGATGGCACTTTAGATGAAAACAATGGGCAATGTTCTTCCTGCCTGGTGTAGCAAAATCAACCTGCCGCCAGTCTGATTTTTAGAGTGCAAGATGGTGAATAGTCTGCACTGAGCGGTCAAATTAAATGTTTAAAATAATCTAAAACTATTGAACAGAAAATGGAATGGTTTTATTCCATTCATCATTTTCAACATGAAGTATGTTAACGTATATTGAACTTCACCCACAATATTACCAAACAGAAACACACCTGTCTACATATACATGCCAAGTTACTTTAGAAGTGATGACACTGGCTGCCCTAACGCATCTGGCTTGGAAGCAGGCATTCGGTGTTGTAAACTACTAAGGAGGAAATAATTATTTCTTCAACTTGATGCTTCACCACTGACATACTGCTAAAGTTTACATTTTAAGCACCAGTGTATCAGGCAAGGTGGCTCACTCCGGTAATCCCAACACTTTGGGAGGCTGAGGCGAGAGGATTGCCTGAGCTCAGAGGTTTAAGACCAGCCTGGGCAACTTGGCGTAGACCTCATTACTACAATATATCAAGAAAAACTAGCTGGGTGTGGTGGCACATGCCTGTAGTTTCAGCTACTTAGAAGGCTGAGGCGTAAGGATTGCCTGAGCCCAGCAGACAACAGAGTGAGACGCCGACTCAGAAAAAAATTACTCATGTAAAATCTGTCAGTCATCAGCAAATAAAAATGTGCTTAACTCTAAGTTCATTTCTCTTATCATACCTAAATATCAACTGATTGAGCAATATTTATTTATTTATTCATTTTTAATTTTTTGAGTCAGAGTCTCACTGTTACCCAGGCTGGAGTACAGTGGCACACTCGTGGCCACTCTAGCCTTGACCTGCTGGGTTCAGGTGATCTTTCTGCCTCAGCCTTTCAAGTAGCTGTAACTACACGCATATGCCACCATGCCTAGCTAATTTTTATTTATTGTAGAGATGAGGTCTCACCATGTTGCCCAGCTGGTCCCAAACCCGTGGGCTCAGGCAATCCTCGCGCCTCTGCCTCCCAAAGTGCTGGAATTACAGGTGTGAGCCAATGTGCCCGGCTAAGTTAAACCATTTTAACTAAGAAATTTTCATAATGACTCCTCAAATCATGTAAAATATGTTTCAAAAATAGCTGTTCAAATCTGAGAGAGGAAACATGGTGGATAATGAAAAGCCAATTCTGATTAATCCTTTTAAAAAATTTATAGATAATATAATGGTCAATAAACTTTTTAAAAAATCACTTTTATTACTTTTTTTTAGTTTTTTTTTTTTTGAGTTGGAGTCTCACTCTGTCGCCCAAACTGGAGTGCAGTGACCTGCTCATGGCCACGGCAGCCTTGACCTGCTGGGCTCAGGCAATCCTTCCGCCTCAGCCTTCCAAGTAGCTGGAAATACAGGCGTGCGGCACTACGCACAGCTAATTTTTTGATTGACTGTAAAGATAAGGCCTCCACAAGTTGCCCAGGCTGGTCTCAAACCCATGGCACAGGCAATTCTCTTCCCTCGGCCTCCCAAAGTGCTGGAATTATAGGCATGAACCACCACGCCTCGCCAAATTTTTTATTTTTTAGAGACATGGTCTTGCTATGTTGCCTAGGCTGATTTTGAACTCCTGTGCTCAGGCCTCTCAACTCCTCCTGCCTTGGCCTCTCAAAGTCCTGGGATTACAAGCTTGAGCCACCACCGTACCTGGCCTACATGGTCAACAAACTTAAAACAACTAAGATTTTTATTTTGTAATGAATACAAACTACTTTAATTTCTGACACAAAGCACACAGATAGATAGTTATACTTTTTTGTATTTTAAAATAATTCCCAGCTGGACACAGTGGCTCATTACTGTAATCCCAGCACTTTGAAAGACTGAGGCAGAAGGCCTGCTTAAGTCCAGAAGTTCAAGACTAGCCTGGGCAACATAGCAAGACCTCATCTCTTTAAAAACAAAACAAAAACAAAAGTTAAAAAAATTTTTTTTAAATAATTCCTATGGATTTGCAAGCACAAGTTAAGGCTCAGGTTAGTCTTCCTCTGTCTCTAAGCTATTGTTAGTGTACTTTCAATTCCTCAAAAGTTATTTCAAGTGATGTTATAGCCTCAATTAAACATAGATCATTCAAGCTAGCAATACTAAACAAAAAATACAGTTCTCTTTCATTATATTTTGGCTATTTTCATTGCAAACTCCAGTACAATTTGTTTATGTAGATCAGAGAATAACTAAAATGTGGTTTCAAAAGAAGTAAAATAGGTTAATAAATCACAGATAATCAATATTGAGTCAGCACTTAATACTGGTTATCTATCCTGACTTTTTAATATTTATATCAAAGCCATTTTCTAACAAGTACCAAAAACAAAAGTAAATAAAACTTCAAGTGCTAGATTACAAACTTACCCCCGAGAGCCATAGCCAAATTTGCTGTGTGGCTTCAGAGTTTCACATAAAACCTTAACTTTCAATCTTAACATTAACAGATCCACAAAATACAAGTATCAGTCACCCATAGTCATGCTAAAGTACTTTCCAAAGTCTTAGAAACTTTAAATCTGTGCAGAAAAGCTAAGAGTCAAAAAGAGATAAAAAGAGAAAATGAAAAGCAGGGAAAAGTGAAGACGTGTTATGCCGTTTGCCAAATATCAAACTTGTACAAAAATCCAAAACCCATTTAACAATTTCCCGATATCAGACAGAATAATCTCCATGCAAAAGGTGAATGTTTGAATGCTATTAGCATTCTATTAGCATGTATTGAATCGATTAGCATGTATTCTACTTACTTTGCTTTTTGCCATGGATAAGCTTCATTAAAGACACCCACAAAGAAGAAACCAGTTGAATGAGGTTCGGCTCAGATAAGAACGAGTTGTAAACACGACCTACAAATTTACATCCCAGAAAGTCCTGCGGGGAAGGTACCCTTTCCAAACGACCACTATATATACAAACTTTGGATTGTGAAATAACGCACTTCGACTTTCTGCGCTGTACATTACAATGATAAACCCTCAACTCTACCTCCCTCCTCCTCCTCGGGAAAAAAAAAAAAATCCATCTCTAATCTTCATTGGTCCACATAGTTCCGGCCCACATGGTATCAGTGGGTGTGTTCCTCCCAAAAGGCCCTCTCATTGGCTGCGAAGAAACAGCGTTTAATAGGCTGTGATTTTGGGGGGTTGTCAAACTCCGCGCCTCCAGACTTGCGCTCTCCAATAGACCCAAGATGCTGGCGGCTACTCTGCGATTCAAAGGGCAGGGTGGTAGTCTAAGCGACAATCCCAACAAGATGCGCTTTGAGAAGGGAGAAGGGCGAGAAGGGAGAGGTCACCCTCGGCTGTGCAGCCGCTCTACCCCCGCTCCTGGACCCCACCAAATGTCCACACACATGCATTTTCCCAGCGAGCAATTAGAAAGGCAGACCGTGCGTTGCCTTTTATGGAGCCTCGACCTAAGGACCAGCTCAGGCTCCGTGTCCAATCGACCCATTCTGCGGATAGGAGCGAGCAGAGGGCAGGCTCGGGCAACGACCTCCAGGGGACAGAATCCGTCCGGGAGCCCCCTCCCCGCAGTCCCTGCACCGCAGGCGCCGGGGCGCACGAGGCGCGCTGCAGCGCCCGCCCCAGCCGCTCCCGGCCCCGGCGCGCCGCGCCTGCCTCGCGCCCGCGCTCCCCTCCCGGCGGGACTTACGCGGCCTGTTCTTCCTCCCCGAGTCCATCCTCCTCCGCAGCCGGCATTTCTTGGCCGGGGAGTCGTGCAGAGCGAGCGGCGGCGGCGGCTGGAGCTCGGGCAGGAGCGGGAGGCGCGGGGGCGCTGCGTCGCCGCCGCCGGCGGGGCCCCGACTGCAGACCAGCGGCGGCTGCACCGGCGGCGGGTGGAAGCCGTTGTGCAGCAGCCCATTCACCGCAGCGGCGCCGGGACCCGCGGCGGCCCCCGGGGAGTGCGGGGCCGAGCGCTCCGGCTGCCCGCCGCGATCGCCCATGCCGGGGGCTGGCGGGGCTGCGCGCGGGCCCCGGCTCAGGCGGCCCCGCTGGAGGTCATTCTCGGGCGTCTTTATTTCCCCGGATCCTCCCTGCGGCTTCCGATTCAGCAGCCGCAGAGCCGGCGCCTGGGGATGGCGAGCCCCGCGCTCCTCCCCTCCTCCCGCCGACTCCCCCACCTCCTCCGCGCCCTGCCCCCCGCGCGCCGGCTCCGTGGCGCCAGCTTGGAGCATGCCCGCCCCGGGCGCGGAACCGGGGATCCCTGCGCACCCCCAGCTCGGTCCCCCGCCACCCGCCTGCCGCCGATCCCGGGGCCGCGCGACTTCAAACGCGGCTTCCTCGCCTCCCAGACCTGTCCCCGCCACTGAGCATGCCCAGTCCTGCCCGCCACTGCCACCGACGAGTTTCAACATGGGGAATGAAGTTCTCTGGGCTTGCAAAGAGAAGATGGGTGGGTTGGGCTTTGTGTGGCGGAGCGAGCCGAGAGGGGACTGGGCGACACAGGCGCGAGAGGAGCGAGCCGCTTCGGGAGGAATGCGGGAGGAAGACAAATATTTGCAGAGGTTCCAGGTTTGCTAATTCTGTCTCCAGTGGGCGAGATACCTTTGCAAGGTCACGTTGTCCTCCCCCTTTGTGAGAGTGTGATTGCGCGCGCGTGTGCATGTGTTTGGTTAAGTGATCAAACTACTCAGAGGCCTGAGGGGAGGGAAGAGAACAATTATTTATAGAAAAGTAGGCAGACTTGGGAGGGAGGGGAGTGAAATTTCTTTGCTGGCACACACACACGCAAACACCATGTGGTCTCATGGAGTTGTCTTTTGCGGGAAGGAAACCTAGAGGAGTACAGTGTAAGGACAGTGAAGGACAAAACCGTAGGCAGGATTAACCGGTGCTGGAAGAGACCAAGTAAACAGGAGCAATTCCATGCTATAAAAAGCGCTTTCCTCACCCAGAAAGGACTTCAAAAGACAATGTCATGTTATTTATAGAGTAAGGAGTTGCCTCTGTTTTAAGGAGGGAGGGCAGCGTCACATGGTCATCAGCCCTGTGAGCTTTGGAGTTAGCACTGGGTTCAAATTCCAATTTAGCTACTGAGCAAACCCAGAAAAAGTTATTGCTCAAGGTAACACACCAGGCAGTAGGAAACAGGACTGGGCATGCTCAGTAAGCAGGACAAATTTGGGTGATGAGTACCTTCCCAAAGTCACGTCATCCCCTGAGGCCTCAGCTTTCCTATCTGTAAGAGGGGGCTGTTGTGAGAAAAATCTACCTAAAAGTGTCTAGTACAGGCTGGACATGGTGATTCACGCCTGTAATTCCAGCACTATGGGAAGCTGAGATGGGGAGGATCCATCGTTGGAGCCCAGTTCAAGAGGAGTTCAAGACCAGACACCAGCCTGGGCATCATAGTGAGAACTCGTCTCTACAAAAAATAAAAAATATGAGCCAAGAGTGACGTCATGCACCTGTCGTCCTAGCGACTCTGGAGGCTGAGGTGGAAGAATTGCCTGAGCCCAGGAGGTGGAGGTTGTTAGTGAGCCGTGATGGTGCTGCTTCACTCCAACCTGGGCAACAGAATAAGACCCTGACTCGAAAAAAAAATTATCTGGTACAATTCTGGCACACAGTAAATGCTCAAAACAGGTAGTTATTATCCTTATTACACTGTTAATATTAACAGTTCACCCTTCATTTCAAGTGAGGGAAACAAACCATGCTCACAGCCGTGTTTATTGTGTGATGGTCTCCATAATTTTTACTTAACATGTACTCCATGATTTGTACTAAGTCCTATACAGAGGACTTAGACTGGCAAGTGCTGGCTGGCCATGGGGTTTCTGGGCCCCCGGCCCTCGGTACATTCAGTAGTGTCCAGGGTTTGCCCCTCAGACTGGCAATTCCTTCCAGCCGCACATTACCTAGCATCAGAGCTTTAGAACCATTGGGACCAGTTGAGAAATCCGTTCTTTTTTTGGTTGGTTGGTTGGTTTTGTTTTGTTTTTAGTTGAAGTCTCACTCTGTCGCCCAGGCTGGAGTGCAGCTGGCACACTCACAGTTACTACATCCTTCACCTGCTGGGCTCAGGCGAGCCTTCTACCTCAGCCTTCCAAGTATCTGGAACTACAGGCATGCACCATCACACCCAGCTAATTTTTTGATTTATTGTAGAGACGAGGTCTCATCAAGTTGCCTGACTGGTCTTGAACTCCTGGGCTCTGGCAATCCTCATGCCTCTGCTTCCCAAAGTGCTGGGATTATAGGCGTGAGCCACTGCACCCAGCCACTCTTTCACACTTTTTTCAGATGAGGAAACTGAGCCACAAACAGATGGCTGAGGTTAGTAAGAGCAAGATAGGACCAAGTCTTAGATCTCTACTCTCTCTGCTTCCCTGACCTTATCATACTATCCGAAGACATAGAGGAAAAAAACTGAAGTGGTCTGGCTCCCCGCCTACCTCTCCTGACTCATCTTGGGCTCCCTGTGCTGCCTTCAGTTCCTCAAGCATCTTGCATCTGCTGTTTCTGTTGCCCGCAGTTCTCTTTCCTTAGACCTCTTTGTCTACTAGACTCCAACGCACCCCTCAGATCTCTCCTTCAACCTCTCATATCTAGAGAAATCTTGACCGGGCACAGTAGCTCACACCTGTAATCCCAGCACTTTGGGAGACAGAGGCGAGCAGGTTGCCTGAGCCCAAGGGTTCGAGACCAGCCTGGGCAACTTGGCGAGACCTTGTCTTTACAATAAATCAAAAGATTACCGGGTTTGGTGACGCATGCCTGTAGTTCCAGCTACCCAGAAGGCTGAAGCAAAAGGATTGCCTAAGCCCAGCAGGTTGAGGCTGCGTGACCATGAGTGTGCCACTGCTCTCCAGTCTGGGCAAGAGTGAGACTCCCACTCAAAAAAGAAAAACAGAGAAACCTTTCCCAACCCTTCAGACTATATCAGGTCTTCCTGCTATGCCCTATTCCCAGTCCTTACACTCCTTCCATGACATCTTATCAGTTTGTAACTATACAATGCATCCGTTCCCTCGTGTGTAAATTGGGATAATAATGGGATATTACTGTGTTGTTACACTGATTAAATGAATTAATATATGTGTAAAATTAAATATTTTCAAACTTAGAGCTGATGGAACTTTACATTTTTTTGAGACTTGAGAGGAATATGGCTATGCAGCCTGAGTCGTGGCATACAGTTGTAATTTCTGCTTTTTTTCCTGTAAATAATTAGGAAGATCAGCCAGGCATGGTGACTTAGGCCTGTAATCAGCACTTTGGGAGGTTGAGGTGAGAGGACCGCATTAGCCCAGGAGTTTGAGACCACCCTAGGCAAAGTAGCAAGACCTCAGCTCTACAAAAAATTCTACAGGCATGGTGGTATGTGCTTGCAGTCCCTGCTACTCAGGAGGCTGAGGCAGAAGGATTGCCCGAGCCGAGGGCATTGAGGCTGTAGTGAGCCATGATCATACCACAGCATTCCTGACTGAGCTCAAAAAAAAAAAAGAAAAGCCAGGCCCGGTGGCTCACACTTGTAATCCCAGCACCTTGGGAGGCCGAGGAGAGAGGATTGCCTGAGCCCACGGGTTTGAGACCAGCCTGGGCAACTTGACGAGACCTCGTCTCTACAATAAATCAAAAAATTATCCAGGTGTGGTGGTGCATGCCCGTGGTTCCAGCTATTTGGAAGGTTGAGGCAGAAGGATAGCCTGAGTCCAACAAGTCGAGGCTGCGGTGGCCATGAGCATGCCACTGCACTCCAAACTGGGTGACAGAGTAGGACTCTGACTCAAAAAAAAAAAAAAAAATGGGAAGACCAAGCAAGGTCGGAGATAAGAACCCCCTAAGATCATTGCTGCTGTTCATAGAGTAATAGAGCAATCTTCCTTGGACTGTAGCAATCTGAGCCAGTCGTGGTGGCTCACCTGTAATGCCTGTACTTTAAGAGGTCAAGGTGAGAGGATTGCCAGAGCCCAGGGGTTTGAGACCAGCCTGGCCAACATGGTGAGACCTTGTCTCTACAATACATCAAAAACTTGGCTGGGCGAGGTGGTGCATGCTTGTGGTCCCAGCTACTTGGAAAGCTACTGGTGCATGCTTGTGGTTCCAGCTACTTGAAGCAGAAGGACCAACTAAGCCCAGCAGGTTGAGACGGTAGCTGTGAGTGTGCCACTGCACTCCAGCCCGTGCAACACAGTGAGAGTCTGAAAAAAAAAAAAGAAATGTAGCAACCTGTAACCAAGCAATTGTCTGTGCTATAGGCACTGGTATTATATGAACAATCTGTAATCCTGCTGGAACTTCTCTGTCTCTGCCTGTATAATCCAATCCCTAACTTCTCCACTTTGGAGGGCTGACCTCATTTGTTAGGAGTTGGTGTTTTGGAGTGGCTACCCTCAAGCTTTGCACTCAAACAAACTCCATACTTAATCATAGTCTCTGAATCTCATATTTAAGGTTGACATATAGCCGGGCTCGGTGGCTCAGCCTGTAATCCCGCGCCTTGGGAGGCTGAGGTGAGTGGATTGCCTGAGCCCGTGGGTTCGAGACCCGCCTGGGCAACTTGGCGAGACCTCATCTCTACAATCTATTAAAAAAAAAAAAAAAATTAGCCGGGTGTGGTAGCGTGCACCTGTAGTTCCAGCTACTTGGAAGGCTGAGGCAGAAGGATCGCTGGAGCCCAGCAGGTCGAGGCTGCGGTGGCCGGGAGCGGCCACTGCACTCCAGTCTGGGCAACAGAGTGAGACTCCAACTCAAAAAAAAAACAAACAAATAGCTGGAACTACAGGCACGCACCACCATGCCCAGCTGATTTTTTATTTATTGTAGAGATGAGGTCTCGCCAAGTTGCCCAGGCTGGTCTCAAAGCCCTGAGCTCAGGTAATCCTCTCGCCTTGGCCTCCCAAAGTGCTGGGATTATAGGCCTGAGCCACCGCACCTGGCAGTTGCTATTTCAATCAGGGTTCCTCTCACTTTCTACTATAAGCTGGTTAAAAATCACCACTGCCACCCCTACATATTCAAATACGTAGTTTTCAAATTCCCACATAATTGAGCTTCAGAGTTTCAGAAGCAACTTGCATCAGAGATGCAAGTAGACACTTTAGCATTGCAATATCTCCAAGGACATATTCTCTCCAGCTTGATTCCCAGGCATGGTGAGGAAGGCCTGAGCCAGATGGCTCAGACCCAAGCAGGGCAGAAGCACTGGTGCTGGGGACAGAATGTCCTCCACCTGCTTCCTTTCTCTTACTCTTCTCAGGCCTGTGCTTGGATCAGTTACACCCAGCATGTGGTAGGGAGGGAGCCAGGTGGCATCTCACAGGTTTATTCATGGGGGTGTGTAGGAGGTGTAACTTTGAGGCATGAGCTACCGTGCGCTCTGGGAGGGGCATGGAACAAACGTCGGGAAGACAGTAAGGGAGGAGGGAACCCACAAGCCACTTCTCTCCCTCTGTCCTTATTCATTTGTCAATCATTTATTAAGTGTGCACTGCATTGTAGGGACCAAAACAGATGCTGGGAATACAGAGAAAAAATAGATGCCTTCCCTGCCCTCAAAGGGCTTACAATTCAATAGAGAGACAGAAAAGTCAATGATTCTCCAATGTCAGTGTTACATAGGAATACACTAGGAAAATTTTCCTTTTCAACTTTTTACTGAAAAAAAAAAACATGCATACAGAACAGTATGCATATCCTATAAAGTTCAGTGAATTTTGCACAAATGAATACCCAGTATAACCAGCATTCGATCAAGAAATAGAACATTGCCTGCTGGGTGCGGTGGCTCAAGCCTGTAATTCCAGCACTTTGGGAGCCCGAGGTGAGGGGATTGCCTGAGCCCACAGGTTCGAGACCAGCCTGGGCAACATGGTGAGCCCTCGTCTCTGCAATAAAATAAAAAAGAAAATTAGCTGGGCGAGGCAACGCACGTCTGTAGTTCCGGCTATTTGGAAGGCTGAGGCGGAAGGATTGCCAGAGCCCAGCAGGTTGACCCTGGGGTGGCCGTGAGTGTGCCACTGCACGCCAGCCTGGGTGACGGACTGAGACTCCAACTGAAAAAAAAAAGTGAAAACTTTTTAAAAATATGGGATAGGGCTGGGCTTGGTGGCTCACACCTTTAATACCAGCACTTTGGGTGGCCGACGTGAGAGGATTGCCTGAGCCCATGGGTTCAAGACCCGCCTGGGCAACTTGGTGAGACCTCGTCTCTACAATAAATCAAAAAATTAGCCAGACATGGTGGCGCTTGCCTGTAATTCCAACTCCTTGGAAGGTTGAGGCGGAAGGATCGTCTGAGCCCAGCAGGTCGAGGCTGCAGTGGCCAGGAGCATGCCACTGCCCTCCAGCCTGGGTGGCAGAGTGAGACAACCAACTCAAAAAATAAAAATAGGGGATAGGATGCAGATGTTTCTTGTCTGGAGAAAACAATAAAGGAAACACACCATATCATCTGTGCTGTGGGAGGTAACTCCTAGACAGTGAGCAAGGACTGAGTAAGGGAGGGAGGGGTTAGGTGGTGCTGAACTGAATGATAAAGCAGGCTTCAGGGAGGAAATACCTTCAGACTGAATTTTGAATAATAAAGAGCTTTCTTCAGGTGAAGGGAGGGAAGGTTTCAGAGAATCCACTCAGAACTGAAGGAGCCAAGACTCTGTGGGTGCATCTGAAACAACCTGGCACATTTGGGGAACTGCCAGTTCAGAAAGGCTGACAACGGCCTACGAAGAGAGAAGGTGAACGATAATGGCTGAAAAGGTTAGATGGCGTCCAAATCTATGGCTTTCTACACTGTCAGAAAGAGCTCGGACTTTTTTTTCTTTTTTGAGTTGGAGTCTCACTGTCACCCAGGCTGGAATGCAATGGCACACTCACGGCCACCGCAGCCTTGACCTACAGGGCTCAGGCGATCCTTCCACCTCAGCCTTTCAAGAAGATGGAACTACAGGTGCGCATCACCACGCCCTGCTAATTTTTTTACTTATTGTAGAGATGAGGCCTTTCCAAGTTGGCCAGACTAGTCTGGAACCTGTGGGCTCAGGTAATCCTCTCACCTCGGCCTCCCAAAGTGCTAGGATTATAGGTGTGAGCCACAGCACCCAGCCTCAGAGCTTGGACTTTTGACTGAGGGTTATGGGAAATCATTGAAGAGTGTTAGGCAGTGGGAAAGCTACTTGATTTTCCTTGTGGGAGGATGCTCAGTGGCAGCCTGGAGACCAGACTGGGGGAGGGGTTTCCTTGTCAGGTAGACCACTAGAAGACTACTGGGAAAAAAACAGGTAAGAGGTGAAAGGTGGCTGAGTGAAGGACATCACCGGCGGAGTGAGAGCATTGGGTGGATTCGAGAATTATTATTATTTTTTGAGTTGGAGTCTCACTCAGTTGCCCAGGCTGGGGTGCAGTGGCACGCTCACAGCCACCGCAGCCTCGACCTGCTTGTCTCAGGTGATCCTTCCCCTTCAGCCTTCCAAGGAGCTGGAACCACAGGCACACGCCACCACACCTAGCTAATTTTTTTGATTTATTGTAGAGATGAAGTCTCGCCAAGTTTCCCAGGCTGGTCTCGAACCCATGGGCTCAGACAATCCTCTCACCTCTGCCTTCCAAAGTGATAGAATTATAGGCGTGAGCCATGGCACTAGCTCTTCCCTTCTTCAGAATTGAGCAACTACTATGTAGCATTGCAAACTAAGTACCAGGGTTACGATCTTTAGCAAATAAAAGGTCCCTGCCCTCATCCATATTACAGAAAAGCCAGGTCCTAAGCACACACTCACCAAAAAAGCAAAGGCATTAGTGCGTACTGCAAAGTGTGAAAAAGTGAGAATCCCAGTGCCATGAAAGTACAAACCAGAATGAGCAGAAGATGTGATAGTTCAGCTGAGTTCTGAGTACTGAATAGAAATTAGCTAAGGTTGGGATGGTGGATGTAGAGGAGATATTCTTGGTCTATCCCATATCATAAATATGGTAGGCACTTCATAAATACTGACTGAAAGAATGAATTGGCCCTGTACCCCTCAATAGGGCAAATTGAATGTAAGAAAAATTATTCACTAAAACAAACCATAGGAAAAGGTTCAGGCCGATTTCTCTGATCCTTAGTCTTTCACAATAATTGATCACGTGAGGATGATCTCTTTCTCTTTCCTGTTCTTCTCTGTTGGTTATGTTTCTCTCTGGTGATGGAGTATTTTCTTCAAATGCTTATATCCAATTTACTCTCTTTTTTTTGAGTCGGAGTCTCACTCTGTCGCCCAGTGGCATGCAGTGACACACTCACAGCCACGGCAGCCTCAACCTGCTGGGCTCAGGCAATCCTTCCACTTCAGCCGTCGAAGTAGCTGGAAATACAGGCACGTGCCATCATGCCCACCTCATTTTTTGATTTATTATAGTGATGAGGTCTCCCCAAGTTGCCCAGGCAGATCTCGAACCCGTGGACCTGGGTAGTCCTCTCACCTCTGCCTCCCAAAGTGCTGGAATTATAGGCATGAGCAACCGTGCCCAGCCCAGCTCTTATTGCCCATCTTTTTGTTTTATTTTGGTCAACAGAGATGGAAAAATATAGCCTCAGCAGCTGTCACTACCAGTAATAACTGCGTGTGCAGGAATGAAGCATAGCCCTCATGAACAAACTTCCTGTCAGTCATTAGTATTTTTTGAGCATCTACTAATTATAATATGAAGGGGGTAGGACATGGCTGCCTAGAAACTTGATAGGGTGTAATCAGAGTAACCCCAAGTTAATGGGCTTTCAAGAATGGAGGTGGGTTCAGCAAAATTTTAGTGGTTATATTATCTAACATGTATTTTTTTTTTTTTTTGAGTTGGAGTCTCACTCTGTTGCCCAGACTGGAGTGCAGTGGCTGCTCCCGGCCACCGCAGCCTCGACCTGCTGGGCTCCGGCTATCCTTCCGCCTCAGCCTTCCGAGTAGCTGGAACTACAGGCGCGCGCTACCATGCCCGGCTAATTTTTGATTTATTGTAGAGATGAGGTCTCGCCAAGTTGCCCAGGCGGGTCTTGAACCCGCGGGCTCAGGCAATCCTCTCACCTCAGCCTCCCAAGGCATGTGATTACAGGCTGAGCCACCGAGCCCGGCTCATCTTGATTCTTATACTTGAGGAGTATGTTGATTCTGGGCTTTCTGGAAGATGATGGACTGGATTCAAGTATTTGTTAAGACTGTCCCAATCACAAGTCTGAAGAATCTCAGTGTTTATCATGATATTTGGCATGTAACGGTACTTAAGAAAAATTGAGTGAATGAATTAGAATTACCAGTTGCCTATACAGAGGTTTGCGGGAATTGTCATCCACATGCAGAGAGCCAGTAAGGAACTCAGCAAGATTTCCATTTCTGTCACTCCTGTCCCCCCACACTTTGGGTATCACTCTCTGAGCCAGAGGTCCATTGGTGATGGTGGAAGGCCTCACATCTGTTGGAGAACATGTTGCCTTGGGCAGTCTAGTTGGAAGCGTCAGGGAATTAGAAGCAGAAAAAATAACATCGCTTGGATGAGTGACTTTTGAGTTTGACCCAGAGATTGTAGGTTGGGTTTTAGCCTACATCTTGTGAGCAGTTTTTATTTTCATATCTTTTCATGTCAAGTCATGTCATTTTATGGTGTCTCCTTTTAGGTTTGATAGTCCTTGTTTTATAACACACTCTCACTATTGGTCTATGCTTGGGCCACTTTTATCTTCCTGTGCTTTTGTTTTCTTTCCATCTATGGTTTTTTTCTTTCTTTCTCTCTCCTTCCCTTCCTACCTATATCTGTCTACCTACCCACCTGTCTGTCTGTCTATCATCAATCGTCTGTCTATATCTATCTCATCTATCTATCTATCTGTCTGTCATCTATTTAAAAAAATAATAACCTGGGAATTCACCACCCAGAGCAGAAGCTAGACTTTGGTAGTATTCTGACCACACGGTTCTCTTCACTAATCCGTTCCTTGACCTTTCTCCACGTAAGTTAACTGCCATCCAGAAGTGTTTATTTCCTTGTATTCTCCCAAAGTATATGTATTTTTGTTTTCACTGGTTTTTACTTAACACATAAGGGTATCATATTGTATGTGATCTTTTGGGGCATCCTTTTTCACTTAATATTGCTACTGTGCAGCATAATAATTGCCCACTTAAAAGTGCACCTCCGGGCCGGGCTCGGTGGCTCAGGCCGGGCTTGGTGGCTCAGCCTGTAATCCCAGCACTTTGGGAGGCCGAGGTGAGTGGATTGCCTGGGCCCGCGGGTTCGAGACCCGCCTGGGCAACTTGGTGAGACCTCATCTCTACAATAAATCAAAAATTAGCCGGGCGTGGTAGTGCGTGCCTGTAGTTCCAGGTACTTGGAAAGCTGAGGCGGAAGGATCGCCGGAGCCCAGCAGGTCGTGGTTGCAGTGGCTGGGAGCGGCCACTGCACTCCAGTCTGGGCCACAGAGTGAGACTCCAACTCAAAAAAAAAAAAAAAAAGTGCACCTCCGGTCGAAGGGGACAAGGATCAGGCTTCATTGTTGATAAGTTTTTATTTTGTGTTTCTAAGATATTTGTGATACGTGTTTTGTGAATGTCAATGTTTATATAGGGCTTGAACATCATTAGTTGTTGAAATAGAATGATATTTACTATGGTGCCATTTGTACTGTCCAGTATATGGTTTAATTTCACTAAGTTCATTGTCATTGAGGTATATCAGAAGCAGAACTGTTTATCTTTTTAGTGAACATTTTCTATTATATCCTCGAAGTGCATTTTACGCAAGAGAATTTCAGTTGGGCTGCAGATGTAAACTTCACTATCGATGTTATTGGTGACACAGTCACATTCATCTTAGCTAAAGTTTTTATAAATTTATTTGCTCTAAATTCATTTCTTCTCCATAATGTTGGGACTAAGGAATTATACTTTAGTAGGAAGAATTTATTCCTTCAACATTCAATTAGCCAGTGCTGGCTAGTGTGCTTACGGTAGAAAACTGAAGAAAAAAAAAAGTTCTTGTCCTCTAAGGAGCTTACAGTCTGGTGCAGAAACAAACAAGCCAGCGGTTACTGTGCGACACAACAGTTTCCACAGCTAGAGGCAGAGGCACAGAGTATAATGAATCCATAGGGGAAGAGGTCTGGAGTGAGGAAGGTTTCTTATTAGAAGTAGCATTTGAGTTGAAGTTTGAAGGATAAATAAATGTTTTCTATTTGGACAAATTGGAGGAGGGTATTCCAGGCAGAGGGAAATCAGGTCATATTTAGGGACCTACTGTTACTGGAGTGTTACTGGAGTTTAAATTACAAATCTAGGGGTATCATGAAAATGAGATTCATATGTTCAGGGGAGCAGTGAGAGTGAAACGAGGGCTCGAGGAAAGTGGCAGAAGTTCAGAATAGCGACCAGGGGAGTGGAAGGGGAAGTGTAATGAGCAGCGTGTGATGGGGTTGCAGAGCAATGCGGAAGGTGCATTTGGGGTGAGCTTCTAAGCATTTGTAATGGTACTGGCTTGTGATAGTCTCGAGTATGATTCTGAGATCCCAGGGTGGGAATGGAGAGGGGAAACAAAACTAATCCATACTTGAGGTCTTGTATGGTAGATGTGGAAAAGGACAAAGGAATAAGACTGGCAAGGGAGAGGTTGGGTGTTTGATGTGATGCCTTATTGGGTGCACGTTGGAGAGGGCTCAGAGTCTGGAAAGGGCTGATACTTGGAAGAAGAATGGAGTAATAGGACTGAGGATTAGAGTTAATAGAAGCACAAACGTGAGGAAGTTAGAAGGATCAGAAATTGTGATCAAAGAGCAATATATTGGATTTTAAGAATTTTGGAGACTTCTGACTAATAGGGAGTATGAAGAAACTTCTCTCTTTGAGAAGGAAAACAAATCATGGTTAGAAGTTTCAAAAACAAGACAAAGACAAATAATCAAAACTTATTTTGGACTTCAGCAAGTTTACTAGGTACAAGATCAACATACAAAAAAACTGCATATAATTTAAATATCTATTTTTCTAAAGAATATAATAATTTCTAATAGCAACAAAAACAGTAAGATTGTGTAGGAATAAATCTACCAAAGGATATGTAAGACTTCTATGGAGAAAATATTTTGGTTATTACATCTTTACAAGGTATGAATATGTGAATTAAAACACTTTTCAACCGGCTTGGTGGCTCACACCTATAATTCCAGCACTTTGGGAGGCCGAGGTTAGAGGATTGCCTGAGCCCATGGGTTCGATACCAACCTGGGCAACTTGGCGAGACCTCATCTCTACAATAAATCAAAAAATTACCCGGGTGTGGTGGCACATGCCTGTAGATCTGGCTACTTGGAAGGCTGAGGCAGAAGGATCACTTGAGCCCAGAAGGTTGAGGCTTTGGTGGCTGTGAGCATGCCACTGCACTCCACCTGGATGACAGATTGAGACTCCAACTCAAAAAATTTTTTAAAAATTAAAAAAATAAAACACTGTTCAACCTTTCTCCTTTCTTTTTGTATTTGTCATAATAGCTTCTATTCCTCACACTGAGAAATACATTCCCAGACTAAGCCAGACCATCAGAAAATTGCATACACATTTAGACAAAATAATGTAAATCTCTGTTGAACTGATATTACAGAATTGCTTTTTCTATAATTCTTTTAGCATTATATTGATGATTATATAAGAAATAGGATTGTGGAAATTATGTTTATTTTATGTCTAAAAATACATGTTGATTAGGTTATATTTTGTTAAATAACACAAGAGTTGATTAGAAAAAATTTTTTAAAATCTTATATCAGGAATGTTTCCCTTAAACAAATACTTCAGTTTTTTTTTTACCTCATGAATTTTGAATATTTAACTTGTGATTTTGGGTTGGAATTGGTTATTTGAAAACTCAATTTAGAATATAGGACATGTCATTGTTTTTGTTCACCTTTGTCTTTCCAGATTTCCTTTTTCTTATTTTCCGTATTTTAAGTTTATTTATCTAATTATAGTGAACACTTATCTGGCATTATCCTAAATCCTATAATTAAGGGTAGAGTTTAGCAAAATATGTGTAAGCAAATAAGCACTATTTACAAGTCAAATAGGATTTAAAATCATTAGATTAGTTGATGGCAAATGACTTGGGACTATGCCCACAGTTCATCTTAACTTGTTCTTCTTGACTGCTCTGAAGAAAATGCTAGACCTAGATCTTTTCTTTGGTAATATAAATATTTTTACATTCAAGAAACATTTCTAATTAGTCATCCATCATTGTTCTTTTAAATAATTCTGTGAGTGCTTGCAGCATTGAGAGTTCCATCCATGCTTTGCAAATATTGTCACAAAGGCATTTTCCAATATTGATGAAAGATCCATTGTGTGCTGAGGAATGTGAAATCTTACCAGCTTTAGTATGAATGTAAACCCAAGGATATTGGTTTTTCATTTTAGCAAAGGCCACTACCCCTGTAATTCCTTTCTTGATTCTAGTGACATTAGGTTCTGTTGCTTAAAGATATTTATATTTTTCCAAGAATTCAACAAAACAGTACAAAAAATGAAAAATGGAGGGAGAATGGCATTCTGTTCCCCTGATGCAATCACTTGATTTTAATCTTTTTCTATGTACATTGTGCTATTGAACTATTGCTTTTGATTATATTGTTTATGCACTTTTATAAGAAACCTAAATATTTGAATATATCTGGAAAACTTTCCTGTATTGATCTACTTACTGAAAAAACATGTACTTATTAATTATGGAGGACTTATTATGTCAGGCATTGAAGTTTAGTTAGAGCCCTCCTTTTACCTAGTGTTCAGATAGAATGTTTAATACATAGAATTTTTGTCAATATTTTGCTTCTTTGGATTTATTTGTAAAATAATGCCTCAGGCTAGATATGGTGACTTGCATACCTGCAGCCCCAGCTACTTGGGAAGCTGAGGAGGTAGGATCACTTGTGTCCAGGCGTTCAAGACTAACCTGGGCAACATAGTGTGACCCAATCTCTATAAAAAAATTTTTTTTTTTTTTTTTTTTTTGAGCTGGAGTCTCACTCTGTCGCCCAGACTGGAGTGCAGTGGCCGCTCCCGGCCACCGCAGCCTCGACCCGCTGGGCTCCGGCGATCCTTCCGCCTCAGCCTTCCGAGTAGCTGGAACTACAGGCGCACGCTACCACGCCCGGCTGATTTTTTGATTTATTGTAGAGATGAGGTCTCGCTTGCCCAGGCAGGTCTTGAACCCGCGGGCTCAGGCAATCCACTCACCTCAGCCTCCCAAAGGCGCGGGATTACAGGCTGAGCCACCGAGCCCGGC
>CAUYQG010166463.1:0-22104 GCA_963574415.1 Tarsius wallacei
ACCTGGATGGAACTAGAGTCTATAATACTGAGTGACCTCTCACAGAAACAAAAAACTGAGTATCACATGTTCTCACTCATATAGTAGACCTTGATCACCCAACGTATTACCACAAGAAAATGACTGACAGTGGGGGGAAACAATGGGGGGGTGGGAGGGATAAGGGAAGCAATTAATGGCAGTAAATACCTGTCTGGGGATGGGGGGACACTTCTTACAAACAAGGGTGCCTGAATGAGACATATTTGTGTACCTAACCCTTAAATGTACTCCTCAATATCACAATAAAAAATAAATAAATAAAAAAGAAAAAAGAAAAAAACAGAAAAAAAAAGAAAAAAAATTAGGTTATTGTATTAAAAAGACAAAGTTCTAAAATCAATAAGCTAAGCTTCCGAGTTAGAAAACCAATCAATCAGCAAAGATAATGCTAGGTAAGTAAGCAAAAATAAAATAACAAAAATGTAAAAAATCAATAAAACTAAAAACAGACAAATGAGAAGAAGTTAAATGAACAAAAATGTAACCATATCGGGAAGAAAATCACAGATCCCAGAGACATTGAGAGGAAGGGAAAAGAATATAATAAACACCTTTCTGCTACAATGTATTAACATAGGTTAAATTGACAAATTTCTTGAAAAATACAACTTACATAAGGAAAACAGCTTACAGCCAGGCTCGGTGACTCAGCCTGTAATCCTGTACTTTGGGAGGCTGAGGTGAGTGAATTGCCTGAGCCCGTGGGTTCGAGACCCGCCTGGGCAACTTGGCGAGACCTCATCTCTACAGCAAATCAAAAATTAGCTGGGCATGGTAGCGCGCGCCTATAGTTCCAGCTACTTGGAAGGCTGAGGTGGAAGGATTGCCGGAGCCCAGCAGGTCGAGGCTGTGGTGGCCAGGAACGGCCACTGCACTCCAGTCTGGGCGACAGAGTGAGACTCCAACTCAAAAAAAAAAAAAAAAAGAAAGAAAGAAAAAAGAAAAACAGCTTACATTTTCTTGAAAAAATACAACTGACATAAGAAAACATAGAAATTCTAGCTCTATATTTTTAAAAACTTAAAATAATTTTAACAAACACATTCCAACCAGGAAATATCTAGGCTAATAGGGTTTTACTCTACAGGTAAATCAAACATTCAAGTAAGAGATTACACCAATAACATATGTATCTACATATTTGTTTGTTTAGAGGAAAAATCATTGTCTAAGTGTTTTATGAAGGCAATATATGTTTCATACCAAAATTTAATAAAGACATTACAAAAAATAAAGAAGAGAGAGAAAGAGGAGAGAGGGAGGGAGGGAGGAAGAAAAGAGGGAAAAAGAAAGAGAAGGAGAGAAGGGAAGAAGCAAGGAAGGCATGCAGGCAATAAAGAAGATAAGTAAGAAAGAAGGAAAGAAAGAACAAAGGAAAAGGAAAAACAAAGTACGCATAAATCACCATATCTGTTAAAGTGCCCCACATGTCTCTGAGGCTATATTCATTCTTCCATCATTTTTCTCTCTGTTCGTTGGCTTACATAATCTCTATCAAACTTTTTTGAAATTTGCTCATTCTTTCATCAGCAATTCTCAATTTACTTTGGAGCCCTTCTAATAAATATGCATATTTTGTTTCTCATAGTATTCTTAAAGCACTATAACAAGTTATGTTTTTGTAATATCGATCTCTTTATTGATATCATCTTTTTGCTGCAACATTGCCATAATATTTGATGTAGCATTGTCATAATCCCTTCCTTTATTTCTTTACTTATGTTTACCTTAGTTCTGTGAGCATATTTATAATGGCTATTTTGAAGTCTTTTTTTGTTTTTTCAAATCCGGCATCTGATTGCTCTTACAGGCAGTTTGTGTTGCCTGCATTGTTTCTTCTTCCTTTTATTTTATTTTTTTCATAACTCATGCTTTCCTGTTTCTTTACATGCTTCATAATTTTTCATTGGAAACCTCACATTTTAGGCATACTTTCTAGCAACTTTGGATCCTGGTATTCTTTCTTCCAGGGTTTGTTTGTGTTATTTGCTTGTTTTCTAGTCACTGGCTGGATTATTTCTGTGAAGTATATTCCACCTTCCCACCTCCACCCCATCATGCCCCACACCCCCACCCCCCAACCCCTGCTCTCCATAGGTCTAAGCCCCTGATGTTGCTACACAGGCAGGTATCACTCGGATGTATCCATGGGCACTGCGGAAGGACAGCAGTACAGAGCTCTTTCTCTCTTTTCCTGGCAAGACACAGATGTTAAACTCCTTAATTGTCTGATGATCGTTCTAGCGGTTTCACCAATGAACTAGAGCATAAATTGCTCTACAACTAATCCAATCCAATTGTGGCTCTTTTGAAGGAGTCGTTTCTGACATCTGTGTTTGATATTCATACTGACTCCACGAGGGCCCCCTTAAGCTTTCCGATTGCTATTCCCTTACCTTTCTTACTAAATTTTCATGAATTTCTCTGAGCAGGTGTTTCTTCTGTGCTGTTTGCCCTTAGGGTCCAGAGCCTTATGATTCACGGAGGAAAGAATCAGTCAAGTTCATTATGCTGTCATGCAGGAACTTTATCCTCAGGAATGCAAGGCTGTTTCATGTTCAAAAATCAATCATACATTTATAGTATTAACAGAATCATGGAGAAAAATTGAATTCAATAGCCACTCATGATTTGTAAAAAGTGCTGAGCACACTTGAATAGTAAGAAACATTCTCGAAATGATAAAGAACATTTAAAAAAATTTAATAGCTAATACAATGTACAATGATAAAAAGCAAAATTGTTTTCCCCTAATATCTAGAAAACTATGTCAGCCTTCACACTTTCTACACAGAATTTTACTGCTTGTTCCACCTATTTTTATAACAAAGTAAGAGACTAAAATATAATTTTTAAAAATCTACGCATAGAAAACTCAAACAAATCTAAAATTTAGTTCTAAAACTAAGAAGTAAATGTAACAAAGGTGAAAGATTGATCAACAAAAAACAATTGTGTTCTTATATACTAGCAGCAGAAAATTAAAAATAATAAATTTTTTAATTCCATTTATAGAATTGCTATAAAGAATCCATAAAATACTTTGAAATGAATATAATATTACATATCCAAGAACTCTGCAATAGAATTTGTAAAACAATACTAGGATAAATAAAAACATATTTATACATAGAAAAACTATGTTCACATATTTGAAGAATCAATATTTCTAAGATGTCAATTCTCCATAAATTGATCTATACATTAAAGCAATCTAAATTAAATTCCACTAGGATTTTTGCTATAAATGACAAGAGTTCCTAAACTTTAAAAAAGTAAATCCAAGAACTGAAGATTAAACTAAGAGTAGAGCTAAAACTGCAGACACAGACCAGTATAATAAAATATAGAGTTCAAATGCATGGACCACTTGAATTTCAACAAAAATGCCAATGCCTTTCAGGACATGGTTGTCATTTTAAAAAAAGAAAACTGTAAATTCAACTATATTTGCTTATGGAATGTAATCCTCAAACATTAACTCACAACACACACAGATATACACACAACCTGGAATAAACCACACACTTAAATGTAAAATTTAAACATATAAAACTATAAAAAACATATTTAAAAATAGTTGTCAAATTTAAATATCTAAACATTTCTTAGAACACTAACTTTGCAGTTGTAAAATGTTCAAAACCAGATCAATTGAACTTCATTAAAATTAAAATTCAGAAAGTAAAAAGACAAGCCACAGAGAGGGAGCAAGTATCCAGAAATATAAAGAACTCTTTCAATTCAGTAATGAAGATTTTTAAAAAGCCTAGCATAAATCGGCAAAAAGATCTGAACAGACATGTCACATAAGAAAATATGTAAATTGCCAAGAAACATATTACAGTGACCTGCATATAAAAGTAAATGAAAATTAAAATCACAATGAAATGCCACATCATACTCATTAGAATACTTAAAATGATGGCAATACCAAGTGGTGACAAGCATTAAGTCAGCTGTAAACCTAAGACACTCTTGGTATAAATGTAAGACCATACAGCTATTTTGAAAAGTGATTACATACAATGTTTTCACATGCATCTATCATAAGACCCAGAAATTCAACATCTAGTTATGTACTTAAGATAAATAAGAACACCCAAAAATACTTTCATGAAAATGTTTATGTATAATAATGTATAGAAATTATTATAACAACAAACAAATTGAACCTAACCAAATAATCATAAGCAAATGAATGATGGATAAATAATTTGTGCTATATCCAAGCAATGCAATCTTGCTAAGCAATATACATAAATGAACTATTACCACATGCAACAATACAGATACATCTCAATTATATTGAGTTAAAGTCAGACAAAACTGAGTATATTCTGTATATATTTTTTGGATAAACTTCTAAAAAGTAAAACGAAATCTATACTTTTAAAAAAAGCAGTTCAGTTGATTCCTAGGAACAGGAGTGGAGGAAAAGTTTATATATAGGCACAGGACAGTTTTAGTAGTGAGAAAAATGTTCTTATTTTGGCCTTGATGATGTCAGAGGTATGCCCAAATGTCAAATCTTAACAAAAAGTATGCATTAAATAAATAGTTTATTATACATTAATTATAGTTATATGCATTGATAAAAACAACATATTTTCAAATATATTTTCATTGCTTAAATTAAATAATGAATTTTAATCTCAAAATATTCTTCAGCATTCAATTATAATAAAATTAGAAGATGTAGATTCAAGACTGAAGATGATACAATGTTTTCTTTTCTTTGTCTATTTAAATCAAACTATAATTGAACAAAAAAAGGGTAATAAATACAAGTATCCAAAAAGGAAAGATGCCACATTTGGGTCAGCTTTGAGTAGAGATCCAGCAGTAAAAAAAGTCTTCGTGTTTTCTCAACATGAGATTGGAGGATTTTGTAGAGTGGAGTTTATGTGATTAAACTTTCTTTTCCTTACTTATTCATTCTGTTCTGCACTCAATTCCCTTCCTTTCTCTTCTCCCTTTTTCTTCTATTTATTTATTTTTATTTTAATATTTCTGATCTACATTTTTTTCTTTTTAAATATTATTTTTCTCTTTTTTACTTCATCTGTTTCTTATGTGTCATGTGTGATCTTACTTTTAATATTTTCTTTTTTTCTTTCTTTTTCTTTCTTTTTTTTTTTTTTTTTTTTTTACATCTAAGTCTCACTCTGTTGCCCAGGCTGGTGCAGTGGCATGCTCACGGCCACCACAGCCTTGACCTGCTGGGCTCAGGCAATCCTTCCGCTTCAGCCTTCCAAGTAGCTAGAACTACAGGCATGTGCCATCACACCTGGCTAATTTTTTGTTTTATTGTAGAGACGAGATCTCGCCATGTTGCCCAGGTTCGTCTCGAACCTGTGGGCTCAGACAATCCTCTCGCCTCAGCCTCCCAAATTGCTGGGATTACAGGCATTATTTTCTATTTATTACCTTTTTCCTTTCATTGCTTATCTCCCAAACTCTAGCTTTTTTAAAAATTTTCACTTTATTCTCATCATTTTAGTTATATGCTTTTAAAACAATGTATCTTTCTTAGTTCATTTGGACTGGTATAACCAAATACCATAAATAGGATATCTTATATACATTTCAACGTCTTTTAAACAATTTATTGTTCACAGTTCTGGTCTGGGACGTCCAAGACCAAGGCACCAGCAGATTTGGTGTTTGGTGAGGGCCACTTTCTGGTGCATAGATGGCTCCTTCTCGCGGTTTCCTCATATGGTGAAAGGGAAGAAAGAGTTCCCTTGTGCCTCTTTTATAAGAACACTACTCTCATTCATGAGACACATGACCTAATCACCTCCTAAAGGCTCTACTCCCTAAAACCATCACCTTGAGGTTAGTATTTCAACTTGGGGAGACAAAAACATTCAGACCATAGCAATATGTTAATACAGCTATGAGTACGGCATTATTTCTTGCATTTCTAGTATATGTCTAGTTTTCAGATCACTTACAAATATCTTAATGTCATCAGTACCATGTCACAGTTTGGAACAATGATTCCTGAAAGAGATCATTTTCATAATTTTCCATACGTAGAGAATAGATGAGCCATGATAAAAACCACGTGTTTTTAACCCAAGAGCAACTTTTATTTACTACACTTCCTTGTGGATAGATCTTGCCACGTTCCTCTTCACTGATAATCGTCTTCTAATACTATGCCTAAGCGGTTTAAAACCTTGACAACAACTCCCCTTTGTTTAGATAGAGTGTTCATTCTTTTGATTCTTGTTGGAATGAGGAAAGACTCTTCCTACAGAGTTTTCATAAATTATGGTGGTCACAGCATGAATTATCAGATGTCAGAGTTATGTTTCTAAGGAGATAAGATACGAATTTTTACCTGACAGTATTAAACATTAAAGTATCCTATATAGAGAATTTCAGTGTACTCAGATTAACACTTTAAAGTCTTTTTTTTCCTCAAGACTTGTGAACAGGACCGTAGCAATACATCTCATAAAGAATTTATAAATGATCTAGGAAACATGCCTTTCACCTATAATAAGGCAATTTGGGTATGATATTTTCATTTTAATTTATGAAATAAGAAATGCATATTTTTTAAGTTTTCACATAAACCTGCCTTTATAAAAAAAGTACAAACAGACAAACCTGTTTAACAAATATTTAGGAGAGTAAATCAAGTTATAGTCTCAAAGATTCACAGAAATAATTTTTCAGGTCTATTTCCAAATATATATTTCATTGATTTTTATTATTTTAATAACTTGACATACAAATAAAGCAACACATGATAGTTATTAAATTATTAATTCTATAACTATCATTATTCTAAAATCCAATATCTAGATTAATAAATTCTACTACTAGACAAGCATGTATGACTGTCCCAATTTTAACTAAACATTTTATATATATATATATATATCATCAATGAATTTTATTCTACAATTTACGAAAATACAAATGATAAGTAAAGCTTGTATCAGTTTATGTACTAGTCTTCATACAGAATCAGATGTACATAAAAAGCTTCAGTCATTAACATGAGACTCTAAAAATGCGTGCAAGTTATAGTAATACTTGCATTCTTTAGTAATTATCATCCTGACATTTGAAACCTGGGGACACATGATTATAAAGCACCAGCAATCATTTTTTGCAACCTTATGAAATTAGTGCAAGAAAAATATTTCACATTTTATTTCAAATATTACATGCTTCTGCCTTGACCAGAGTTAGTCACTAATTTATATTCAAAAATTTTATTTATTTACCTCATTCATAGTTCTTTGCCAGGAATGATAGCAATAGTAACTTATTCAGCTTAATTGTTGTACATTTGGGTTGATTGAATTCGCTTTTTATAAAGCATTATTTTCAGCCCAATATTATTCTTTGATCTCTGTGTCATTCATTTCTCTTATAAGCCTTTATTTCTATAATCAGCACAAAATCAAGAAGCATTTATGTCTTTTGATAAATGAATGAAAACAGTGAAATAATTTAATTTAGGACAACTTTTAGTCATATTCTACCTTAAAATACAATAATCTTCATTCTATTGAAATGTTTGTGGAGTGCCATATTTAATTATGCACATAGGGCATGGCACAGAATATAATGAGCTCAAAATCATTGCCATGCTAGAGAGAAAACACATGATATTGAGGTCCAGACTATCAGTCAACAGGCAGAATTTTGGCAAATGCAGCAATTTTATACTGGGTTTGTTTTTTTTTTCAAAGCCTGGAAACATACACTTGAAAAGATTTAAGTAGGTTAACATAGACTTCCTCAATTGATCAAGACCTAATTGCAGTCTCTGGGTAAGCAAGAGGCTAGGAAGATCAAGGCAAGATATTAGGCAGTCATTCATGTTCACGGCAATAGGATGAGAACATGCTGAACGGAGTAGAGATTTTCATGAAACCCATTGTCAGATGAACTTGTATGCCCACTAGGAGGACCTACAGGTGGGATGGTTGCTTCTAGCAAGAGGCAGAAATTGATATTAACTGAAACAGGTAATCATTTACAGCACAAATGACGGAATAAATGAAGACTCTTAAAGAAGAACCAAATATAGTTTCCTATGTAAAAATGTGAGTTATATCTTCTTTTGTGATCTTTTATAGAAGGATTTCACCTAAATAAGTATAGTCTACAGGTCAATCACGGCAAAATAAATATTTAATACAAAAAGAGATGTTTACTGTTGAACTGAAGACAGGTGGGAGCAATGTGGAAACTGGGTGTTTTGTCAAAAAATTATGGCACATCTGTTTCTCCAAAAATTTTCTTTATTTTCGTTTTTATTATAAAAATTATAAAATATAAATATTATAAAACATTAAAAATTTTAACATATCCTTTCAAAATATCAGTAATCCATTACTGATTATTGTGAAACATAATTCTACTGTTAATAATTATATTTTTTAGCCTGGCTCGGTGGCTCAGCCTGTAATCCCAAGCCTTTGGGAGGTTGAGGTGAGTGCATTGCCTGAGCCCGCGGGTTCGAGACCCGCCTGGGCAACTTGGCGAGACCTCATCTCTACAATAAATAAAACACATCAGCCGGGCGTGGTAGCGCGTGCCTGTAATTCCGGCTACTCGGAAGGCTGAAGTGGAAGGATCGCCGGAGCCCAGCAAGTCGAGGCTGCAGTGGCCGGGAGCGGCCACTGCACTCCAGTCTGGGCGACAGTGAGACTCCAACTCAAAAAATAATAATAATAATAATAATAATTGTATTTTTTTGTTTATGTATTGGACTATGCCCATTGGAAGGTAAAGTGGCCTCAATAATTGTCTCTAAACTAGACTCATTATATGTACAACAGTTAAGAAGTCCAAGCAAGGTAGAAAAAGACTCTTTAAGACCATTCATTGTAACTAGTTCCACTTCTCATCTTGGGATAAGGCAAATAAGTTAAGAAGACTGGAAAATGAATATTGTTTATAACTCTCAACAAAAGCAAACTTAAGTCTGATCATGCCTTTCCCATTCTCAGAAGTTACAGTCAGCTGGTGTGTCCACACACCAAGGAAGCCCATACGGTAGAACAGGCCTCAGTAAACCAATGCAACTGTGTGAGGCTGTCACTACAGCTGCCAGCTTTAACTCCACCTGTTACTCATGTTATTATCATATCTTTTTTCAAAGATAAATTTAATTTTTTGCATTCTAAATTTGCTTTTGATACCTATTTCTTGTCTCGTTAGCACTGGCAAATGGTCTGACTCCCTTTTGTATATTAATAGATTATTGTCTCCCTCTCTCAACTTTAACTTCTCTTCCAATATAATGTCCTCTTGCTTTAGGAAAATTATTTCATGGTAACCATTTATACCATATGTGAAACTTAACTATTTGATTGTGGGTTATTTAATCCTTGAGTATTTCTATTTTAATTATCCTGTGTAATTATGCAAAAAAGAGGGAATACTCTGTCTCAAAGTAATTTGAGTGATATTATTTAAGCAGGTGACTACTGAGGTATGAAGTTCTTAATGGTGTGTAGAAGATGGTTGAAAAATATCATAATAAGTTCTGTTGTATGATATCTTTGTTACTTTAAGGAATCATGAGATTGTTAACAAGTTCAAAGACTACCCATCTTGGCTCAAAAACCAGTTCAAATTAATTAAAAGTATAATCTAGCTCTAAAAATTATGCCAAGTGTTTCAGATGTATTTAGTAAGTTGTGTTGATTTAGACACTAAATGTTTGCTTCTACTCACATCAGATTATTAAAGATATTTTAATCAGGTGGAGTGAAACAATTCAGTAAGTCAACAGATGTTCACACTTTACTAATATATACCAATAAGAACACAGAGATTATTTTTTTCTAAAGTTTCGAGATGAATGATAAGGACCAAACATGCCTGACCTCATTTAAAGGAATCAGAAGCTCCTACTGCTTGTACTGCAGAGTTTGGGATGTGTCAACATAATTTCAAATGTGATACAATAAAAACCATCATGTCCAAATTAAATGTGGACTTGTCATCTTCTATCATACAATGCATTTGAAAATGAAGAAATGCTTGCTGTTTCTGAAAAAGCTAACTTTGTGTTGTTTATTACATCCTTAATAATTTATCTCCCCAAAATGAAACTGACAAAAATTACTGAGCCAGAACTGGCAGCTTGTCAGTTCTCACTGCTCAGTGAGAAAAGAGTAAACAGACACAATTCATCAGAGACCACAGAGCTCTACATATCAATTATCAGAAGGCTATATTTTAAAATAGTTTCTAGAATAATCCAAATATACATTTAGATATAATAAGGATATAAACGTTCTCCGGTATCTACTAATTTATTCTATGACCCTGTCACTTTGATTTCTGGGAGGAAGAGGAAAGAACAAATTTAAAATCATGATTATTTTCCCTAAGCCTTTCAGTAGAAACGATAAATGGTCTAATCATTGAAGAAAAGCTTTCGGGGGGTAACTTTTAAAATAGCAGTTCTTGCATATTATGTTTTCATATCTTTCTGCCTTGTGAATCTTAAATTCTCATTAAGAATATCAGACAGAGTCCAGATAGCTATGACAACACTCATATTGAGAGGATGACAATTAGCTTTTTAAAATAACAGTAAGCCTTTTAATTCATAAATATTAGTAACTGAAGTCCAATAATTTATTTCAATTTAAAGAGGAAATAAATATTCCTTTCTCTGCAATCACATGTCTCCTGATTATTACTGCTTTTAATATGGAATTAATAGCCGTACTCTGCAGGTGTAATGCTAACATAGGAAATTTTGATGATTTAGATTAAAAGTATACACATGTATATGCTCAATGGATGAAATCATTATATTTATTTAAATAATTATTATTTTATACATTCTATTAGGAAGAAGTCAATTGTCAGCAGATTTTTCACTGTATTTACTTTGAAACTATTTTATATAATAACCAGATTTTTAATACAACACAATATACAAACTTTTGTCAATCAATTCAATTACCTAACTTGATATCCTTTTTTTTTTTTTTTTTTTTGAGTTGGAGTCTCACTCTGTCGCCCAGACTGGAGTGCAGTGGCCGCTCCCAGCCACCGCAGCCTCAACCTGCTGGGCTCCGGCGATCCTTCCACCTCAACCTTCCAAGTAGCTGGAACTACAAGCGCACGCTACCATGCCCAGCTAATTTTTGATTTATTGTAGAGATGAGGTCTTGCCAAGTTGCCCAGGCAGGTCTCGAACCCGCAGTCTCAGGCAATCCACTCACCTCAGCCTCCCAAAGTGCGTGATTACAGGCTGAGCCACCGAGACCGGCTAACTTGATATCTTAATAGATTAATAAATATTGATGGTTAGCAGTGCCATATAGTGCATTTTCATGATGAAAGAACATTACAAAGTGATAGATCAATTTCCCAAAACACATACATGTACTCACAATTAAGAGAATTCCGTTCAATGGTATACTGGAAAAGCCACTTAGCATCTTAAAATAAATGTCCCGTACAATCTATAAAGCAAATTGCTATATAGGGAAAATCTGGCATAGATCATTTTTATTTTCTTGAGTCAAGGGGAGGACTATATATATATCTATATATATAGATACACATAGATATATTACGATTACACAGGTTACTTTAATTAATATTTTCTCAAAAATGTAATGTTAGTATTAGTTCACACTGTTTATTTCAGGATGAATATTATTTACTTTGTTTAACATCGTAATTACTGCAATTTTAAAAATATTTTTATTTTAAGAAATTGTATAGACATTAATATCATTTTATTGCATGCATTATATTAACTCTGAAATCTGTATCTGAAATTATTGACTCTCATTCTCACCTATTTCATCGTTAAAAATCCCTATACATTACCCATTGTGTCCTTAAATTTAATCTGCTTTGAAATGGAAGAGTTGACTTTCACTAACAAATCTTCTCATCTCAATTTCCCAGTAATTATGACTGACATCTCCAGTAGTCCATTAGACAGGTACCCTTTGTGAAATAACCTTAAGTAACCTCTCCTCTCCGTTTTCTAAAATCCTTCACCAACTTCTTCAAGAGATTCTTTATTTATAATGTTTCCCAGCTTTACTCTTTCCTTCAAAAAATATTCAAGGCAATATCAGTTTGGATGGGATCAAGGCAGACTTGCATGTTGCAGAGACCAAAGTCTCACAGGAAAGAGCAGTGTTGACGATTTTTGGAGTAGTGGAGAAATACACAACTATAGAAGGTGGGATGTAATTAAAATATGAACAGGGAAAAAGGGAAAAGGAAAAACACATTAGGGAAAATGTGTGTTTCTTATTCTGTTAGAGACAACACAGATGGCTATCGCCATTTATTTAGACAATAAGCCCAAGGGAAGAAAACAGCCTTAACATTTTAAGTTAGAGTGCTATGCTTCACCAGTGACAGTGCCGCTATAATTCTTGGTGTTAATGCATTCTTCCACCACTGTCTGTCAAGAATTCATGGTCTGCTGCTGGCATTCGCCAACTCTATGCAGCAAAATAGACATAAATGTCAACAGTATCTGCAATAGTTCGCAAAATCACTACACACTTTTATACACCACAGAAGTGGTCTGGTTCAGGAAATTTACAAGTGAAAAATTTAATGAAGTGCCTAAAGAGTTAGTCATGTTTTCTTCTAGAGCAAATAGGCTGTATCACAAGACATCCTAAAGCTTTAATATTAGCAAGTACACATTCAAAATGTTTCCAAAACTCTTAGAAAGCAGTAAGGTTAAGAGGATTATTCTATGAATAAATCTTTTGTTGGAGACAGCAGAATGAATGCTTTCAAAACATCTCTCTTCAGTAAATGAGGTACCCGACTTTTACTCACTGATGAAATGGAAACAAATGCACCCATTCTTGAAAAAAAAAAGTGTTTTTTTTTAAAGTTCTTTTAGAAAAGAATCATACAAATTGAGGATTCTTTAATAATGACTAAGAATAACATAATATGTGTTATTAAATTTGCATTGAGTTGTGTTATCATAAAAATATTTGATCACACTTGCAATGTTTAGTAGGAAATTGAAATTAATTTTTTTTATTAGAATGATGATGCATTGAAAAGTATTGGACTGGATACCAAAAAAAGTGGTACATATTCATGTTGGAATACTATGCAGCCATAGTGACTTGGGTAGATTTAGAGCCTATCATACTCAGTAATCTATCACAGACACAAAACGCTATGTACCACATATTCTCACTTATAAGCAAACGCTGAAAATTTATCATAATACTATAAGAAAAGGTTTTGCAGTAGTGGAACACTGCAGGGGGAGAGGGGGCGAGGGGGCACATAACATCCGAAAGGGTACCAGATCTCAAACCAGACAAAGTGGGGTCCAGAAAGGGAGGCCCAAACTTTACCTGTATGATGACCTCTTATCTACCTAATCCTCAATTGTGCCCCACATCTTTAAAATAAATACAAATATATATATATATATTTTTTTTTTTTTAAGTATTATAAATAGTATGGTCAGAAAAACAGTGGAATAAACCTGGTATTGTGGAAGAAACTTTCACAGAAGAAAGTTTCTGACGTCTATCAAAAATACCAGAGCTTTGGCTCTTCTCCAGTATTTTCTCACCATTGCCAATTTATCTAATCCACCTGTATTAATGCATAGAGTTGTATATAAGTAATTGCAAGAATAAAAACCTTCCTCTTTACCCTACTTGGAGAATTAAGAGAAATTATGTGAGGGGAAATGCTAGGCAAACTGCAATAAACTTACACGAAGTTTGGCAAATTGGGCATATCTTGTTTTATGGCACTTTGCTTTATTGTTGTTCACTGATTACTGCACTATTTTACAAGCTGAAAGTTTGTGGTTATCCTGAGTCAAGCAAGTCTATCAGCATCATTCTTCTAATAGTACATGATCCCCTTCATGTCTCAGTGTCACAGTCTTGCAATATTTCAGTGTTTTTTGTTATTATTTTATCTGCTGTGGTGATCTGTAATTAGTGATTTTTGACACTACTATTACATCATTTGGGGGCACCATGAACCAAGTCTATATAAGACGTGAGCATAATCAGTAAATGTTGTGTTCCTCTGTCTCTCTTCCTATCTTTGAAACTCCCCATGGATGAAGACACAATAATATTAAAATTAGTCCAATTAATAAAACTACAAGGGTTTCTAAGTATCCACGTAAAATAATGACTCTTATGTCTCCCACTTTCAATCTAAAGCTAGAAATAATTGAGCTTCGGGCAGAAGGCACATCAAAAGGCAAACATAGGACGAAAGTTAGAGTCTCTCGCACCAATCAGTTAGCCAAGTTGTTAATGCCAAAAATAAAAAATGTTACTGAAGAAACTTACTGCAGTGAACACGCAAATCATAAGGAAGCATAACAGCCTTATTGCTGATGTAGAGAAAGTTAGTGGTCTAGATAGAGGATCAAAGCAGTCACACCATTCCCTTGAGCCAAAGCTTAATCCGGAGTAAGACTCTAACACTGTTCCATTCTGTGAAGGCTGAAAGAGGTATGGAAGCTGCAAAATAGATGTTTAAAGTTAGCAGAGGTTGGTTCATGAAGTTTAAGGGAAAAAATCGTCTCCATAACATTAAAGTGCAAGATCAAGCGACAAGTGTGGATGTAGAAGATACAAGTTATCTAGAAGATACAGTTAAGACAATTGATGAAGATTTTCAATGGAGATGAAATAGCTTTATAGCAGAAGATGCCATCTAGGAGTTTCATAGCTAGAGAGGAGAAGTCAATGCCTGCCTTCAAAACCTCATAGGATAGGCTAAGCCTCTTGTTATGAGATAATGCAGATGGTAATTTTAAAGTCATTACTCATTTACCATTCTAAACCTCCTAGGACCTTTAAAACCATGCTAAATCTATTATGTCTGTGCTCTCTAAATGTAAAAGCAAAGTCAGAATGATTGCTCATCTGTTTATAATATAGTTTACTCAATAATTTAAGGCCACTATTGAGACCTATTGCTTAGAGTTTTTTTCCCAAATATCACTGCTCATTGACAACTCACTTGGTCACCCAAGAGCTCTGATGAGGATACACGTGGAGATACCTGTTGTTTTCATACCTGCTAACACAACGTCCATTCTGCAGCTTGTAAAACAAAGAGGAATTTTTACTTTCAAATCTTATTTTTTAATAAATAAAATTAATAATGGTATAACTACCATGGAGAGTAATTCCTTGGCTGAATCTAATCAAGTAAATTTAAAACCTTGTGGAAATGATTTAGAAATCTAGATGTTATTAAGAACATTTATGATTCATGGAAAGATAATAGCAACATTGATAAGAATTCAGAAGAAACTGATTCCAACGATCATGGATGACTTTTGGGTCTTCAAGATTTCAGTAGAGAAAGTCACTGCAGATGTGTTAGTAATAGCAAAAGAACTAGAAATAGAAGTGGTGTCTGAATATCAGACTGAATTACTGTAATATCTTGATAACAATTTAATGAATGAGAAGTTGTTCCACATGGATGAGAAAATGAAGTGGTTTCTTGAAATGGAATGTACCCCTGGTGACATTGCTGTGAAATTTTTGAAACAACAGTAAAGAATGTAGGCTATTACAAAAACATAGTTGATAAAGCAATGTCAGGGCCTAAGAACATTGACTGCAATTTTGAAAGAAGTACTTATGTGGGTAAAATGCTATCAAACAGCGTTGTATGCTACAGAGAAATCTTTCACAAAAATGAGTCCATTTTCTTGGAAATTTTGTTGTCTATGTTTCAAAATTACCATAGCTACCCTAAATTTCAGCAACCACTACCCTTGTTGGACTTTCCTCAGCATTGAAGCAAGATCTTTCACCAGCAAAAATATTACCTCTCCCTAAAGGCTCAAGTGATCATTTGCAATTTTTAGCAATAAGGTATTTTTACGTAAGATATGTACATTTTTAGGTATACAGCTATTACCCACATAATTGACTATATTATAGTGTAAACATAACTTTAATATCTACTGGGAAACCAGAACATCTGTGTGACTTACTTTTTTGTGATATTTGCTTTATTGCAGTGTTCTAAAGCCAAATCTGCCTCTAACATTAACTTGCTATATTGATATGTAACATTAAGTCACTAAATATATGTTTTCATTATGAAGTATAGCATACAAGTGAAAGTACATGAGACAGATGTATATTTTAAAGGGTGATAATAATTCAAAGACCCACAGTCTAAGGGAAAAAAAGTTACTTACACTTTTGACATCCCTTTTGTCTTCACATCCCCTCACATACTACAAAATCCCCAAATTTAACTATTTATATGTGTTATGATCATTCTCATATTTGTCTTTATAATTTTACTATACATATCTGTATCCTTATCAATATATGATACAAATTGGATTGTTGAGAGAGTTCAGGGACTCTCAAAGTGACTAGCTTGGACTTCTTTAAAACATGGTAACAGGTTTCCAGAAGAGAGCATTCTAAAACAAAAATCTCTGATGTGTAAGAATTTACCAAGCTGTGTTTGCATCATGGTTGCAAATGTCATGTTGGCCAAACCTAGAATCAACATGGGAGGATACAATTCAGAGACACATGTATTGAGAGATGTGATTCATTGGCAACCCCCAAAATGATGGTCTACCACAGTGATCTAAGAAGGTCTACCTGCAGTGTCACGGAAATACTTATGCAGGTAGTGGCTGCCCTAATATCAAGTTAGAATTTGATATAAGGTCTTTACTATTTTGAACAAGTGTTAAGAAGTGAGAGAAGTTCTTCAGTCTCAGATGAACAGGGAAAAAAACATCTGAGGAAAGAAACAAAATCTGAGCAATGCTAAAAAAAAAAGGAAATTGATTCATAACTTTATATTATTGAATCAGATGTTCTTATTATAGCCCTCCAAATATCTCCCATGGAGAATCATAGTCAAATACAGAGATCATGCCCCTCATCCAATAAGGAAAAAATGAATGTAGAAGTTAGGATTCAGGAAGTTACGTGTTTCTTCTTTTAGTTATGGCCCAATATTTTAAAAATTTTATACTACCCACTAACTCTCGATTATATTGAGGAAATAATTGACATTCAAAATTTTGTTTTCAGTTTCACTTCCTTCTCAGATAGAAGTAATAAAAGATTCATTCCCAATAACAACAGTTTTCACATAATAAACGTTCATTGACAGAAACTCTAACTCACAATCAGATTGAGAAGAGCTCAAGGGGGTTCTCCAGAGACCAGAAAACTGGGTGAGTACCCATAGCAACACAATTTCAAGACAATGGAATAACAGTCCAATCAAGGGGTGAGGAATCAGTGGAAGGATCCAGCACACGTAACACAACTAATCAAACCTAGGTCAGCAGCAAGCAGAGGCTGCGAAGGAAAAAGATACACTTTTGTGGCAGATTCTTAAAATATTGTCCACAGACAGAAACAACG
This sequence comes from Tarsius wallacei, assembly GCA_963574415.1. NCBI lineage: Eukaryota > Metazoa > Chordata > Mammalia > Primates > Tarsiidae > Tarsius > Tarsius wallacei. The sequence continues at coordinate 17,451 of CAUYQG010166463.1, forward strand.
GCATTTGCGTTTTGGTATTGCAGAAAGGTCATTTCTCACTTCAGTAAGGTTTGTCACCATGGACAGCTAAACTGTCTCAATGAGGAGCTTCAAAACTGAAATATAATAAAGAGAAGAGATGTAATGTCTGACAAATGTGGTTCAAATCCAAATGTCTTGTTGACTGTGGATTCTGATACCCGCTTGTGCTTTCCCTGAATTGGTTTTTTGAACTATGTATTTTGTTCCATTTCATACTTAAAATTTTTTAGTTTACTATAGAATGCTTTCTAGGAGAACGCTGGGTTTCCTAAACTCTGGCTTAATTTTTTTTATGTTTCACTTTGAGCAATCCACTTTATTTACCTGAGGCATAGTTTTATTATTTTTTAAGTGTAAGTTTGCCACCACCAAAGTAATTTCTGGCTCAAAGTTTTGTTTTGGTTCCTGTTACCAACCAGCTACTGGATACGATATAGATATACAAAGTGGCATAAATGCTGTTTATAAAAGATTAGCTATTTGGGAGTCTAAGATAAATTCATATACATATACATTATAATATAAGCTAGTGTGAACTAAGAATACTATTTAAAAAGCATCCATAGGATGTCCTCCAAGAATTGAGAGGAAGTAATAATCACTTTGGACCAAATATGTTTGAAAATTTTTCAAAAATAGGGCAGAAATTGCACAAACTAGAGAGAGTGGAACTCACACAGGGAGGGGGACTGAAATGAGCATATGTGTAGGGGCAGAAATTTACCTTTGGGTTCAGATAAGCTGGCTGAAAACATCAACGTGTCTCTATATAATTTCCCAAGTATTTAAATATACAGTTCAGATATGCAAATGCTTTTTTATTTATATCAGTTGAAATTTTATTTTGCTTTCTTTGTGTTTATTCTACTGGGGAGAAGCCTAGACTAGTAATTCACATAAAAAGTGAAAGTAATGCATTGCATCTAACCTAAACAGTGCATATTTCTACTTAGTACATTACACTGTTTTTTTTTCCTTCAAAAGCATTCCTTACTAAAGAGAAAATAAACAGATAATCTCTCCAACCATGTAAATGGATCTGAAGTTATTCATCTATATACCTAATCCTTCTATGGCAACACATATTGACTACATAAGAAACTCCTCCATTTAAATAATTTGACCAAAGAATAATTCTCAGCAACTTGGACAGACTTAGAGTCTATAACACTGAGTGACCTATCACAGAAAAAAGGAACTGAGTATCACAAGTTCTCACTCATAAATGAACCTTGAGCAATTATCATAATACTATAAGAAAGAGATTGGCAGTAGTGGAAAACTGCCAGTGGAGGTGGGCACACCTCATCAACAAGGGAGTCTGCATAATGAACATTTGTATTCCTAACCCAAATTATACCCCACATCTTCAAAATAATAAATTAAAAAAAAATTCAGGGCAAACCAGATCATCTAACTGTTTTTCAAGTCATTGTAAAACAAATAAAAGGCATTATAAGGTAACTTTTAGCATGAGTATGTGTATGAGGGTCATGGAACCGATACTCTTGACGTTCTGTTTCTCATCCCTTAGCCACCTACAGAAATGACGTCCCTAAAACACAACAGTGTCCCACCTGTAGTGTTACGTGGGGGGTATTTTCTGTGATCTCAGGCTCTCACTATAAGGCTTCTACCTCAGGCATAACACATGACGGCACTCTTGCTACCTCTGAGACTACACCAAGGCTGCAAAGTCTTTGTTACAACTCTCAACCCCACTCTCATTAGGCATTCAAAAAATGTAATATACGCAAGCAGGGTTTTACTGTTCTGATGCTGTGAAAAATTTTAGTCAATGACATTTATGTGTAATTTTATTTGAAATATTATATCACAATTACTTCTTATCATAGGAAACACATTTACTTTCTGAATATAATACTTATTTTACCCATTTCAAAATGATGAGTGAAGTGTCAGTTTGGCATAGTAGCCAAATGATTCTCAAAAGTATTGCAGTCTCTACTTATTTTCTTAGTGGAAGGAAGAAAGACAATGTTGAAAGGAGAGTTGGTTGTCCTCAAGGACACGGCCTCTGAGATAGACCCTTAGGATGCTGACAGTAAGGAGGCAGCCACAATGAGTGATCCAGATAGGAAGTAAAAATGATAGCAGAGATAATACCGAAGTAGTCAGAATTGTGGAATAAAAGATGACTGAAAGCCATCTAACGCACCTCACCATTTGAGCAGCTTCAGAACAGGAATAGGTGCAGCAATAAGAAAATGCATAAATGTTTCATGGTTTGCATCCTCAGTGTAAATAAGCATTACATTTAAAGCTAGATGCCTTCTCACTTTTATCAGTACAAAATGTTGTATCTTAAATAATAAGGAAGAGGGTTACAAAGTTGAGAATTTTTTTTTAAATGCTACATTTGGGGTGGGAGTTAATATAAGATTCCTACATGAATAGGTTTGGGTAAAATAGTTATTTACACGTTATGAAACATCCAGACTTAAAATGGAAACTTCTGCCCTTGCAGCCTCTTTGAAAGGTGGTTTATGCATCTCCCCCTAATGCCTTAGTATAGTGCTCTGAATAAGAGCAGGTAATACTTGTTCCAAGCTGAAATTGCACTTCTGTAAAATATAGACCCATTTTAAACTGCTATCTTTCTCCATAATTTCACATTTCCACATTATATACCCACTGTTTATTGAATTTTTTACTTAAAGATAAAAGTAATTTAAGAAACACACACACACATGCAAAAGCTGTAAAAACAATTTTCCAAAGATGACTTTAAGAGAAAGAGCATAGTATTAAAAAAAGAGTTCTTCAGAAAAAAAAATCTAGAATTTCTGACAAAAATTAAGGATGCTTTTGTCCACTATTCTGCCAGCCTAGCTGAGTAAATCCCAGAAAAGTTTCCACAAAAATCTATGAAGCATGATGCACTAACATATTCACCACGACATCATTGAAGGTAATGGGGAGCTGGTGACAGCTTATATTTTTCTGACTTGAGGAATACGTAAGTATTATTTATTTATATGTTAAAAATTCTATATTGTTTTATATTTTATATAAGGAATATATAAATGAATTGTAGTGAATGCACATCATGGAATGTATAATGCAGTAAGAAAAAAAAAAAAAAACTGGGAATATAGGCACGTTGATAAGTGCCAAAGGTTTTTTCACTTCCTGGACCACAGGGAAAAATTATGTCTATACTCTAAGAAAATTAACTGCTTTGGATGTATAAGTAAGCAGCACCAGCACCTGCACCATAAAAGGATTTGAACAATTACTTTTATAATCTAATTGTTGCTAATTTCAAGTTAGCTACCATAGATCATATTTTTAAATGACTAGTGATTTGACGGCCTGTGAAACACATCACATACACATTTATTTAGTGCATAATTATAGAATTGTAATGCCCATGCACACACAACAGAACTCGGCCACACACAAAAGCCTCACGCTCTCATGTGAAACTGCTCTGAGTTCAGACTTCTCCAGGGAAAGTAAGACCCTAACTCCTCGCAGCCCTTAAAAAAAATAATTGACTTCTGATGTCCCACAGCTCCAAAGAAGAGTTATAAGGGATTCTGGGTCACTGGTAGGCAGGAAAAGTAAGAACAATAATAGCACGGTTCTGGCAACGTAGTCTCCCGTGATAACACCAACTGTGGAAGAGCAGGCAGGACCCGTGGTGCCAAATGGAACACTGTGATTCTCCATAAGTCGGGTCCAGAAAAGGTATGGATAAAATCAAGAAAGCCTCCCTTGAATTCCAGCTTAGAAGGCTTAGGTTGACAACTGAAGCATTCTTATGACTTATTCCAAACTTATCAGTTAAGAGTACAAGAATAAAACAAACCTTCAATGAAGTTGTCCATAAAATATTGCATTGAGTGGTATTATTGAGAGTTGGTTCATTTTATCATCCATATTTTTAGGAGCAATAGTATTATACTGTATAATGAAAGTATGGTTTTATATTAATCGATATGTATAGCGATTTTTAGTTATTGATACTATTATTTCATTAAAACATAGTCATAATTTTTTTCTCATTAGGACTAAGAGACTAGAAAGAAAATCTAAAGAAACGTAATTCCTTTATTTCTTTTGTCCCAGATAGATCAATTCTGTGCCTGGATAAAGATGCAGTGTGCCACATTCTGAAAAGCAGACATTGGTTTAAATGGAAAATGTGTGGCACCTGCATTCTTCTTTCAATCTTTTTATCTCTTTATTTGCATCTGACATGTCAAATTATCAAGAAACTCTTCAGACAAAAAATAGGGCAAGTGAATTAAGTACTCATAACCTTTCATCTTTGATAAATTGTCAAAAAGCATGAAGATATGATCCAGGAAAGACCAATATTTAAAAACGTCTGCTGCCGGGCTCGGTGGCTCAGCCTGTAATCCCGCGCCTTTGGGAGGCTGAGGCGAGTGGATTGCCTGAGCCCGCGGGTTTGAGACCCGCCTGGGCAATCGAGACCTCATCTCTACAATAAATCAAAAAAAAAAAAAAAATTAGCCGGGCGTGGTAGCGCGCGCCTGTAGTTCCAGCTACTTGGAAGGCTGAGGCGGAAGGATCGCCTGAGCCCAGCAGGTCGAGGCTGCGGTGGCCGGGAGTGGCCACTGCACTCCAGTCTGGGCGACAGAGT